>VZRO01003278.1:498932-519767 GCA_013397915.1 Daphoenositta chrysoptera | reverse complement strand
GTAACATATACAATGGATATTAAATAATGGGCACACATTGGTTGTATTCAAGTGGTGATATAGGTATTGTCTTCATTTTGCATGAAGATATAGGTAAGGAGGTTTTATAACGTTAATTTATATGTTTGATATAATGGCTACTTAAAACAGAGGGGTTGTGTCTGAAGCTGAGTAAGTGAGGAAGGAGGTGGGAGGGGGAATGGGGCAGCACAAGAAGCCAGAGGAATCTGTTTCCATGAGGAACAGAAAGGACAGCCCATGGCTTTCACCATCCCTGTGCTAGCTTTCTACATGATACCAATAATAGCAGCAGAAATTCTGGCTTCTAACTGCAGTTGTTAACAAGTTTCACAACATTTTTGAAATTTTTTTCTGACCATCAGTTGTGACAACAAGAAAACTGAGAACTGTGGCAGAACCTTTGACTTGTGCTGCATCATAAATATGATGAAAAACACTTTGTGCCTTATTGAGCATGTTGTAAATGTAGAAGGAAATGGCATTTGAGTTACACTTGTGGATTTAAGTATAAACTACTTTGTCAGCCCCTTACCTTTCTGTTATTGAAATTTTATGAACATAAGTTACTAATTTTCTGCTTAAAAGTCCAGAGCTTGCTGGCATACCACCTTATGGTTTGGTAATGCTACGGGGATGTGAATTACTGGTTTTGTGTTTTTAAACCTTTGGTGAACACTTTTTCCTTTCTTTTTATGGTGGTTATTTGTTTAATGCACAATTGTTTTTGGAGTTGCTAAACTCATCCTTTAATAGTGCCTATTGATTTTGAAGTGATGCTTCTGCTCTTTTTCCCCCAGTTTTTGTGACCTAATTGTATCTCTTGAGTATTGCTGTGGTAATAACTTCTATTTTCTTTATCTGCTGTGTGTATTAATTTTAGTCTGTACTGATTTTAGCTATAACAAAAAGAACTAGAACAGAAGCACTGACCTATTTGTATTGTGTTAGATAATACACATTTTCAGTAGAAAGCAAGGTGCATCTTCAAAATGGGTCATGTCCTGAAATCCCAACTAAAGTTTACGTGAAGTTCAGTGTATTTTTAAAAATGAGAAACAAAAGCCTCAGTAACATGATATAAAAGTGAGAAATTCACCTAAAACTGCACTGTCAATTTAAAAATTGCATAGAAGTATTTTTAGTCATGACATTTAATTGAGGGTCTGTTACTTTGTCAGTTTCCCTAAGACAGCATTTCCAAGTAATATTACTAGCTGTTATTCAGTTGTTGTGACATGCAAGCCAGCTCCCAAATCTTTGCATGTAGTAAATACTCAGATTTTCCTACAATATGTCCAGTTATGTAATGTGCAATTTTATATACGTAGCTTAAATGCTACTTCAAGATAGCATTCCATATAGTGTTTAATATTTATGGTTAAATGAATTGTCCATAATCTTCCAAAAGTGTAGCTGATTTGAAACAAGTGTTTTACAGATAAAATAGTGTGTTCTAAATATACTAAGTTAATTAAAGATGGTGTATAAATATTATTAATAAGATCAGTGTCCTGTCTGTCCTTGCAATATTAATTTATGTTTTATCTTTATTTAATATTAAATTCTGCATCTTTTGCCCTTTAAAATGTCTTCATGCAAAGTGTGTTACTGAGGTTAATAACTGCAGAGGCTGCTCCCAAGGCTATGAGTCCTTAGACTCACTGTGAAACCTAGAGACAATGACTTTCTTAAAGTATGGTGCTTGCTTTAAGAAGGGAAAATAACTTTAGTTCTTCTGTTAAGCTGTTAACATTTTATAGCTGTGCAACCATGTCATGGTTTGCTCTGGCTTCTTTTTCATTCTTGAAGTTCCCCGGAGGGAACGCTCTAAATCCCTGTTCAAATGTGTTATTGAGTTAATTATAAAATCTAAACTTAACTTCATCTTTTCAATGAACACTAGAATACCTAAGTACTCTTACTAAGAAAGAGTCAGGTTTCCATTGTTCATTCTAAATTGTCTTTGGAAACTACTAGATACATTCAACTGTTACTTCTGCAACTTTCAACAAAGCTTTAGAATCTATTTTAGTTTTTTATTTTGTCATTATGATATACATATATTTATATTCTTATATATTTATATAAATTATTATCTATTTTCTTCAAGATAGATATTTCTCTAATCACCAGTATCTGCAAATGTATTTGAAAGCTGGGAAGACTCGATTTGAGAGCATCTGTTCATATGGTAAAGCTCTGCAGCTTCTTTAGATAGCTTAATGTCTCCATGGCAAGTACAGAAAAATACTTATGACACCTTTTGCTGCACGTTTGTGTTGCCTACTTTTAGCATTATTTTCAAGACTTGTCCCTGTAAGACTCTGTAGAAATACAGTGCAACTCTACTAGAATTTATTTTCTGTCTTTTATCATAAATTGCGATTTGGTGTTTAAAAGAATCACAGATTTAACTGTGTTGGAAAAGACCTCTGAGATCATCGAGTCCAACCTATGACCTAACACCACTTGTCAACTAGACAATGGCACTGAGTGCCACATTCAGTCTTTTCTTAAACAAAAAATATCTTGGAAAAAGTTCTTTCATTTATGTACCAGATATTCTCCTTTAGCATGTGTAGCACAGTTGAATTGTGCATAGTTTGTGTTTCAGGCTTTACTGTATTTTTTGTTTGTTGTTTTTACAGGGAGTAAAATTGCAAATTTGGCACTTTATAATGTATAAGAATTTTCAAAATGATACTGTCAAAATAAGAAGCTATGCAACTTTTGTAGTTTTTTTCCATATTTCATTCTCTTCTAGGGCTGGGCATGGGCTCGGGCTCAGAAAAACACTTGAATTTTAGAAATGTGGGGTCAGTGCCAAGTGTGCCAAAGTGGATGCTCCTTTGTACAAGAACAAAAGAAGAAGGGCCCCAATCTGCACAATCCATGCAAAAGTTCCTATAAAATCAGCCTGCTTCAAGAGGGAGTCCTTTGTGAAATTGGTGAAGGTCCTTGTGAAATTAGTAGAGGGATTTGTCCATGGTGTGGAGCCTTGATTTGTTTGTGATCGTGCTGCTTTGTTGTGATCAAGAAAGGATAAAAGCCTGTGTGCAGAATGCTGCAAAATCTGGTGTAAAAATAGGACAAAGCACTCATCAGCTTTGAATAATTACAGTTGCTTTATTATAGTACAGTTTGAAAATGCATTTATATTTAGAATATTTTATTCTTACTGAAAATTAAAATCAAATAAAAAAAAATTCTTTCTTGACAAATCAAAGAGTTAGGGCTATTTCCCATACACCAGAGTGTTTAGAACAAGGTCAGTTCTCATACTAATTAGTTGTGTGTTAGATTACAGTTCACAACATTTAAATGTAGAAGTTTTTTTGAAAGTGTTATTAGATAGGAAATACTCTTTGAACAGTACTTCAAAATTTGAACTTGTAACTTTTAAATTGTTTGATCTGGAGACCTTTATGAAGAATCTGCAGAACCTGGCAGAAGCCTACCAGGCAACACAGAGATCAGTGACAGCACTTCGGGTGAAGAAATGACCAAATCAATCAACTTATCCTAGGGACCCTTGGCTTTTGAAGAAGTTGTCTGAGAACTGTTGCTTCGATGTGCCTCACACCAGTGAAGGGTTTCATGCTGTTTTTCCTTATCAGTTGTGAAGTGGTTAAATTGTGTGCCCTGAATGAACACCTAATTTGCACATTATTTTCGGTTGGGCACTATTTCCCCTTTCATTTCTGTAGATGGGCACTTGAAAGCTGTTTCCTTTGATAAGGCTCCCATCTCAACAAAAGAAAATCCTACTAAGAAGAAAATTGATTGGCCTGTCCCTGGTGTTCTCTTTGGCAGGTGTCAGTGAGAAGCTGCTGGATATGGAGAGGAGTAGAGGAAATACAAGATCTTACAAGAAATAAGATGACATGAGAAAAAGATAAATAGCTTACGAAAATGTAGACATTTCAGAATGTTTTAATATGTAGCAATATAAAACTCGGAACATCTACGTGCCATGCAACATAAAAGTGTGCCAAAAGGCACTGGATATTCTGTGTAACAGTCCTTATCTTCAGAATCCACTGCATGAAGATTATGGGCTGCATGTGCAGCTTTGCATCCGTATGCACAGCTTTCAGTGATGTAAAAAAACCCCCTGGAAATAATTGTAAACGCACTTTGCCATTAAAAGGCAGATCCATTGCATTCATTTTGTGTATTATAACAAAGTGTAGCAGTTGGCTGCTAATTATGAATAAAGACGTGGCATTCTTTTAACCCTTCAGTCCTCAGGTTTGAGTGTTTATTTTAGGGATTAAGCTGGAAGAGGTTTGGAAGCAAGCCAAGTGTCAGTGGTGTTACTGGTTTAGACTTTATCACAGCATCCAGTCCAAAGAATGGATCTCAGCCTTCTTGCATTTCTAAAACAAATCCAAGCGCTTTCTCAGGCTTTTCCAGTCTACCTTGTCCATTGTTGTATTCCTTTTATTTTTCTTCATCATACAGCCAATTTCTGACAGAAAACTCTTGACTCCCGGTTGGCCATATTATCAGAAGGAAGAGATGTCAGAAACTGGTTAGCTTTAGTTTGGGGGTTTTTGTTATTTTTTCACATTAGCAGCATATAGTTTATGTCTTGTAAGTTGTATTTGTGAGAAGACATTATTCCCTTTTCCTGCAAAGCTGAGAATAATAATCGGAAGTGTGAGGCCTGTGAGAGGTACAATTTAGTATAAGAGAATAAAAATCTTAAAATGCTTATAATCAAATGCACCAATCCATAGTATCTAAATATTGTTGGAGGATAAAAATACAGAATCAAAGCCAAAGCAAAATTCAGTACTGATGTTTCTAAATTCCAAGAAATGCTAATATTTTAAAATAGTAATATATATATATATCTTGGGGGTACTAGATGATCTTTAAAGATTGTTTTCATCCCAATCTTAAATAATGCTTATTGAGTTTGGGTTTTTTTTTTTGAAATATAATTTTAATTAGCAGCTACACTTGCCATTTGATACTGTGAAATTGGTCTCTCTTATTTTGGTACAGAATAAGTAATTAATGATTCATCTGTTCTTATAGCTAGCCAATTTATATTTTATGTTGCCAGCTGGTTTATGATATGTCAGAGAGACAGAGAAAGGTATCATGGGTGTACTACATGAAAAATACAGTTTTTATCTACTGGTACATAGACAGAAACTAATCAGAAAGTGGAATTATGACCTTGCGTTACTGTAGAGATTATGAAAACTGCATGTTCTGAAAATTATGAAAACAGATAGCTTGTAAGCAGAAAAGACAAAAGCATTTCCACAAATGAGTGGAGAGTTCTGTAACTGGAAATGGAGTGTTATCACTCACCAGTGATTTTTTTACTGGCCCCCTTAACTGGATTGTCAATGTCATATGTTGAAGGTACTTATATTACTGGGTGTTCTCTTTAATTTTATCATTTTTACTGTGTCAGCTTTTATTATCATTAACAACTAGGCTCACAGACTCAATTGTGTCCCAGCAGGATTTCAGATTATTCCTCAAATTACAGCAATTTGTCATGATGTCAATGTTTTTTAACCTATAACCCTAGGTTACCTACGGAGGCTGCAGAGCCTGGATTTCACATGCCACAGATTCAATTTATATTGTGTGTAAACAATTACAGGGCCTCACAAACAAACAAAAGGCAGCCAAAGTCAAAACTAAAGGTCAGAGTCAAGCTTGTCATGAATCCATTCTAACTGGATTTTTTTTTTCCAAACAGAATATAGGCAATGCAATAGCATCAGCTCTTGGCCATAAAATGTAGTAGAGGTGAGTTAGGCTCCTGTTAATGGCAGAACCTTTACTGGTGGTGGCAGGAACAGAATTTTCAAGAATCGCTGTGGCAACAAGTGTTTCTCATTATATGTGACTCTGTATGGGACTGTAAACGTTTTCAAGGGTTTTGATGGTATCATAAGAGAGAAGCAAGCAAAATGATATTGAAACTGAAAGCATGGTCTAGTTCAGGAACACCCAAAGCTGGGGAGGGGAAGGGAAGGGAAGGTTTGGGAAGGGAAGGGAAGGTTTGGGAAGGTNGCTCTGGTAGCTCATGTGAGTCCTCAGTGCTGGGGAATGTGGGAAGGGGTGTCTGAAAGCCCTGAGCCAGCCCTGCTGTGGCCAGAGCTGTCTTACAGAACCCAGCAGTGCTGGTGTTTGCCCACACCAACAGGCTGTAGGACAGCTCAGCTGCACAGTGGAGGTTGGGGCAAATTTACTGTCCTCACAACATGTGTGTGAGCTCTTGGATTGTCAGAGGCAGAATTGGATGTTTAAATGCAATGTATAATTGCTTTTTTAAAATTCCTTTGTTATTATTTCAACTATTGCTGCCATATGTTCACCTGCTTGTTTATTCTTGAGCTTTGCCTGTAACAATGTGATATTATAGAATAAATAGTTTACTGTGCTTCTTCTGAAATGATACTGTATAACATTACTGGTCTATTTATGTTTTTCTGATTAACTTGAAAAGCTCCCATCACTGGCACAAATAAAAGATAAATCTTCCTGGTTTATTATAGATTAATTGAATAATTAAGAAGCCACTCCTAATTACTTTCCCAAGGAGTTATAGAAATTACACTTCTAAGAGTGCTGCTGAGGAAATCTTCAGATTAAATTTCTTTAAATAGAACTATGCAAATTGCATAGTGCCAGATGTTTCTGCCACATCTTATTAAAAATTTTTTTTGATAATATAGCTGCATATTAAAATTCTTAAAAGTGCTTAACTGGTATGAGGATGAGATTTATAGTTAGATACTAAACAGTGCTTAGCTATATGCTTAAATATACTTGAATATATGTAGTCAAGCTCATAGGATGCCTCTGTGGAAATGGCTAAATTTACCAGGTTGTTCCCATTTCTCCACTGAGTTTCTGAAACTAAGAAATTACCCTGAAAGCTCAAGCCAGGCTTAGAGTATTTCTTGCATGCATACATTTAGCCTAACAGAAAATGCAACTGTATTTCCTTTCTGTTATGTTTTTGACACTGTGTTATTGTGGGTTAGCTTTGATGGAGGGGGTGTGCGGCAGTATTATCTGGCAAGGAAGAAGACTCTTTTTACAAGGAGATAGAATTTTTTTAAAAGCTTATACAGGTCAACAGTGTTTATGAGCAAAGCAAAGCAATAACAACTAAAAACCAGTGGCACTTAGCTATGGGATAATCAGAACAAGTTGGGATCAGGAGCAGTGTCAGCAATCAGACCGTGAGGCAGGTTATGATGAGGTAAGAATGGTTGATGGAGGAACTCTGTAACTAAAGAGATTACATAAATGACAGTGGGTGTGAGGAACAGCCTGTAGTCATTAGCATATGTAATTTCATCTCCTCTGGAGATACTCAAAAGCCGTCTGGATGCAATCCCAAGTAATGTGCTCTTGGGGACCCTGCTTGAGTAGGGAGGTTGGACCAGGTGACCTTCAGTGCTCCCTTCCAACCTTAACCATTCTGTGATTCTGTAATTTTGTGATTATTGTCCTCCCAACCGATAAGAAACACCAACCCCCTCTCTCACAGCCTGCACTCACAGCATGAGGGACTAAAGGACATCCCTTCTGGTATATCAAGTTTTTTCGGAGAAAAACCGTGATGTCTCTAAAAGGTCAGTTTTCTGCTGCTGGGGTCTGTAGCATTGATGCTCTTCTGCTGTGCCCACCATGCTGACATTAGAATTTGCCTTTATACCTGCCAAACTGCCATAACCACAGCTCACTTCCCTGCTTTCCCAGAGTACTCACTTGTTTTACTGCCTCTGTTCTGTCCTCAGATCACTGGTCACTGTGCCCTTAGGTATGGTGTCTCATAGATAGTTTTCTTCATGCCTCACCAGGTAGTTGTTCCTTGAAGCTCAGAGACATCATTCTCTTTTCTTTGATTTATAATTGTCTTAAGCATACCGTTATTGCATTACTTTTCCCATGCCTTAGTCTTTGCATGGTGCTGGCTCAGCAGTTCATTAGTTTAAATTAGTTCATTCTCTTACAGACTACAGATGTGTTAAGACCTAGCATTTATGCTTGCTCAGCAATTGTGTTAATCCCTGTCTAGCTGTAAGTATGGTTAAATACAATTTTGCAGAGTTTAGCAAAAATTATACTATTAAGTGGCCACTCCTCCCCCTTTTTTTTTTTTGTTAAAGTGGTTAGTGATTTACTGGGTCTTGGTTTTGCTTAGCAGACTTTTCTTCTCCAACAGTAGGATATGCTGGGGCATTCTGGCCTCTGTTGGGTGAGGGCTCCTTTCTCCCCCTTTGCCAAGGTGAATTTTCCCTTACACAGTGTTTCATGCAGTTGTGGTTCCAGATCCTGTTCAGATGACTGTTTTTCTGTTACATGAAGTAATTGCCAGTGCAAAAACTTGTCACTGACCTCAGGTTTGGCTCAAAAATTTGAGGTTTCCTGGCCATGGTGAGCATTTCCATCACAAAGACACAGATGTCTTCTTTTTACTTGGGATAATTTCTTGTTCTACAAATACTGCATTTTTTATTAATGCCTGTTGCAACTTCAGCAGGAAATATGGTAAATGTCCATATCCAGATTTTTTTTTTTCTCTTGAGCTAAAAGGAAATGATACTGTATTTCTCATATGACTTAGTAGCACACAATTATCTAATAGGGTAAGACTGTCTCCCATTTTTTTCAGGGAATAATACTCAGTGTTACCAACTATTAGGACTATATTCATACTCAGGCTCTAGATCTTATATCAGCAAGCACATCTCCTTTGTGACCTTATTTGAGACCTCTAAGCTCTAGAGAGGAATGTATGAACACTTGTGTTTAGTGTTCCTGGTGCTGGTTCTAGGCAGCTCCCCCCGAGTAGGATCTTTCCACACTGGGAAGTCAAAGCACTTCACCCCACATTTCCAGATTCTCCTTGGGGCCAGGCACCTCTGTTGTTTTCACTGCAGCACTTAATTTGTAGGTGCTTAGTCCTTCATTAGGTTGCAAAATCAATTAATAGCTTTCCACTTGTACTCTCCCTTGTAAGTTTTCCTATAATTTAATCTGCACTTATTATGTCTTGAGCCAAAATAAAAACTATTTCATTTGATGTTTGTGCTTCCATTCCTTTCAGCCTATTCCTACAGGAGTCTTCTCAGTCATTGTTTACCTTGGAATTCTCAAATTTCAATGTCAGATCACCTCCATGATTTGTTCGGCTTTCTGAATTTTGATTGCTGCTGTTGGTATGAGGGTGGCCAGAAGTGGAAGAGAACATTAAGGTGCATGTGCTGTTTACTGCAATATAGTATTGGATTTAATACTCCTCAGAATTCTGGGTTTAACATGTCTTGCAAACTTTTAATGTCACTCGGTACAAGCTTTCTACATTTCTGCATACAATTTACTATTTTTTTCTCACACCATTGAATGCTTATGTGTTTGTTTTCTGTGGGTTGGTGGTTTTTTGCCCATTTTTAATAGCTTGTATTTATTTTTAGCTTTTTTCTTGCCAAATAAGTATTATTTCAGAAATTTCAGCTCTTACAGCAGGTGCAGCATTTGTTACTGCACATCAGATGCTACCGTAGTTTAAATATTTGGATGATCTGGAGGAAAGGCCAACAGCAAACTGATTGTTTATATTGACACAACTAGTTTTTTTCCTCTCTCTTGAGGCTGTTTCAGCAATATTGCAGTAAATATTATGTACAAGAAAAAAAATCTAGCACTGTATAATTTTCTAGAACAACTTTTTTTTTTGCTTTTTTGTTTGCCTCTGTGGCCCAGGATGGCTGGGATCTGCAAGTGCTTCAGATGGCTGGATTTGCATGTCACCTTATGTATTGTAGAACACAGAAAGAAGTAACTACTCTTTGTGGTGGAAGGTAATGCTGGAGAAAAAGTTGCTTGCATTATACCTATCTGAATTAATTAATTACACTGGTGAAAAGAAGGAGTCAGGTTGAATGTCCTGTCAGATGCCATGTCATTATTCTGTGGTCTTGTGAAAAACATAGTCCTTTGGGCTAAGTTCCCTTCAAAGCTGTCATCTTTGTATGACTGTGTCTAGAATTCAAAACCAGTAATAAATGATCCTGTATGTTGATTTTATTTAATAGACTTGCCATGTGCAGGAATTGTTCCTGAATTATTATTACCTGAAATATTTTGAGGTCTGAATTAGCAAAATGTTTGGAAGAGTGTCTGTGGTTTGCATTTTAATGTGAAAGAAGGGGTTGGAATGGGCTTTACAGATCACAGTCCCAACCCCTCCTGCCGTGGGCAGGGGCACTTCCCACCAGACCAGGTTGCTCAAGGCTTTATCCAGCCTGGCCTTGAGCACTGCCAGTGTTGGGGCAGTGACAGTGCCCCTGAGAAACCTGTTCCAAAGCTTCACCACCCTCACAGCGAAAAGTTTTTTGTAGTATCTGACCTAAATTTCTCCTCTTTCAGTTTGCACCCTTTTCTATTTGCACCAAATTGTACCTGCAATTACTCCTTGTCCTTTCATTACAGTTCCTGACATATACTTCAGAGGTGTTACAAATTCTCATTCAGCTTCTGATATTTTGTGATAGGCTATAATATTGAAAAGAATTTTCCATTTCCTCACTTGATCTTGTGTGGAAAGTTTCTTTGTACTTGCTTTGATCTCTTTCCTCTGGATTTTTTTTTTCTGTTGAAGTTGTTCAAGCTCCATCTCTCGAGATTTCTGTATCTTATCAGCTTAATCTTTCCAGAATGCTGAGTTTTGGAAGCTGTCTTCCTTTTGTTGTTTTTCTTTCTTCGTGGTTTGACTGTGTAGTAGCCTGACCACCCAGATGCCACACCGGGGTACTGCTGAAATGTTTGTTTTTGTTGATTGCTGTTCAGGAAGGATGAATATGACCTTTAGCATGGGTTTCAATACCATTCTCACTTGCTTTTCTCCCTCTCTTTCCAATTCCTTTCTTGGATAAATATGCACACAAATAAGTCTACACAGTGTAAAGAAGTTCTGACAGTGCATGTATCCCTGCTATAAATTCCTTTTCCAGACCCCTTTCTGATATGTGTTTTAAGCAACATTTCTTTGGATTGTCCAGGGCCTTCAAGTTACAATTTTATAATTATTTCACACCATATGTTTAGGGTCTTACTTAGACTCTTTCCAGGCTTTTCAGTCTCAGCAGGCTTTATGTCCCACTCCGTAGCCTGACATCTACAGAAGTGATTTGAGATGTGGGTCATCTTGTCTTAGGGTATGAAGTTAGTTTTGTAATTGCAGCCTGGCCTGGCTGTGCAGTGACAGGTCGTGTCTGGGGAGCATTTCTGGCAGTGTGCTGGGTGACTTGCCAGGCAGGCAGCACACAGCTCTGTCCTGAGGCTCTGCTGTTGTCACAGTGCCCATCAGCAGCCTCTGGCACTGTGTGCTCTGATGCCTGTGATCTGTTCATCATGAACAGCCACTGAAACATTTCCTTCGTGATTTCCAGCCCTTTACAGCAGGACTTTGACCATCCTTCTTAGGATCTACTGCCGCTTTACAAATTCATAATTTTTTAGCAGTGTGGGTAGATTTTCTGATTTTTGTGAGCAAGGAAGGGCATAACATAAAAATTTTAGTTTGAATAAACTGTATGCAGCATGATGTTAAAGGCTTGCATGTAGAGACGTATGTTTAAAGAATTTTTCTCCCCTGCACAGCAGGAGAATATGGTGGTGAGATTTAATGAAGTTCTAGGGTAATTTGGAGAGAGGATGCTGTCATAGGGTGTCCCTTTAGAGAGAAAGTGGCCCATACACACCAAAGAGCAGTAACAAAGTACATGCTGTCTCATACATTAGGTATGAGGCAACATGCAAGTGATGCTGTATTTGAGTTAATTAACACCTGTATAAAGTATTTCTAAAACTAAACTAAATTAGCAAAATTTGTAGTATGCTTTCTCCAGCATGTAATGCAATGACACCAAACCTAACATAATATTTTTTTGGAATATATTTATATTTATATTAACATTTTAATTTGAGAAACTTTGGAGCAGAGTAACCTCTGCAGAAAGTTAAAGGCTAAGTTGGAAGCATTTATTTCAACACTTATCCCCAACTTTCTTCCTCAGGCTCTGTTTTCCTTTGTCCACCAGAGTCCCTGGCTTGCTTGGCACAGTGACAGGCCCTGTCACTGAGAGGTCTTCTATGTGAAACTCATCTTGAACCTTTCTCCTGTGTTTTTTTTCCTTTTACTGTGATGTTGTTTGCAGTGGAGTAAATAATCTGCCTCATGTTTTAGAGGACACAAGAGCTTATTTTACAAAGAGTTGAGCTTCATTAACTAGGAACAGTGTCTCCTAAGTATCAGCATTGCTCAAGGGTCCTGCATCAGTCTCCATGTGATGACTGCAGTAGAGAGGACAGTGTTTATGCTCTTGTAATTTTTGGTCTAAATAGGCAAGGCAGTGGAAGAGTGAAAAAGAATAAGGAAGATAAATGAAGTGGCTAAAACCTCACGAATGGCATTAGTGTTTGGTCTTTTATTCTTCATCCTGTGCTCTTTCCCTCAGACCCCTCTCCCCATTCCTGCTGCAGTCACTGAATAAGTGTAACCTCCAAATTAGCAAGTTCTGGGAAAAATTCCAGCATCTCCTTTTGGCACCTTGTCTGTTCTTTCTGCTTTTCCTTCCCCTATGATTTTGCAGCCTTGTTTTCCATCTCTTGCTAAACCTAGATCCTGCAGAAATCTGTTACAGTATTCTGAAATTTGCCAAATTAAAACTTGCCCCAGTGTGCAGAACTCACTCCTGGAATTTGTTCATGCTCTTGTTACCTGCTTCCTTGAGCTCGCTAACTGATAGGTTGCGGGACTTGTTTGAGATGTGATTTTAAACCTCAAAAGGACCAGGCAGTTGCTGTTCCTAACACAGCTCCAGCTCTTTTGCTGCAGGCTTGCTCTGGCCAGATTCAGGCCGGTTGACAGGAAACTGTTTATGTTTCCAAATTCTTCCTTTCCTCATAGTGAACACCTGAGAGCAGTGCCCAGTGTAGGTTGCCAGACTGGATTAACAAATCACTATGGAACACAGAGAGGTGCAGCTGCTGTGGCAGGATGCGGAAACCTCCATTCCAGCCAGAATGATGCAGTGGCCCTAGGAGAGGAACTTGTATCACAGAGGGGCATCCTGGGGGAAAAGGAGTGCCATAGCTCAGGGCATCTGTTCTGCTTCAGGGAGCCTTCTTGCAGGAAGCCTTATGTCCAAATATCCTGGCTGCGCTCTCTGTTAGTAAAAATCATTAAATCAGGCCCAGAACTCTTCATATTGATTAGTTTCACCACTCTCATCAGCACATCACAGAAAAATAAGAGCAAAACCGCTGGCTCCTGTATGAAGAATGGTGAGCATGGTGTGTGTTCAGTTCATCCCATGTTCTGTCTTTCTGCAGACCTTAAAGTGGCACTGCCTCAGCCCAGGATCCTTATGCAACATTCACCCGAACAGAGAGGGTGAAAGACATTGACGGAAGTTGGCGTCTGTAATTTTAATTACTCGATGATAACTTTTAATTGCTTGTTTTCCAGAATCACCAGCTGCTGGGAGGCATTAGTTTTACTCTGTGTCTGGAGTATGTAGGCTAAAAATAAATTACTTCTTCTGGGCAGGAGTTATTTTTAGATTTAACACAGCAAAAGGTAGTGTGTAGAAGAAACTTTCCCTTTTTGAATAATGACATTTTTCCAATTGTGATAGCAGCCATTAGTTTTTTCAAAATTGTTGGGCTGCATCATAATTTTAAATATTAAATATTAAATGACTGAAGACTGTGTAGTGAAATATGAATTAAATGCTATAAATGTAAAGATTCTAAATGATTACTTTCAAGGTGTTAGAATAAGTCAAAATTAATTTTTACTTGAGAGCTTTGACTGATATAATTTTTCTTCTGTTGCTTTTTATGTTAGCATTTCACAGTATCTATTTGCTTTTGTTTAGCTGTCAAAAATAATCTAAAAAGTAACTGCATGGTAGTGCTGTATATTATGTTATATTAGCTATTAAACAAATACAAAAAGGACTTCAGAAATGTATGGAATGCAGATATGTATTTTTATGGCAAACTCTTACCAGCATAATTTATGATACATTCATTAATATCATAAAGCCATTAGCTGAATTCCTTTGCAACTGTAATTGAATGACTTCAAAATAAGCAGTGGTGGAAAGATGTTTGTACTGTTGCTGCCTTAATCACATGTGAGGTAACTTCCCTCCAAGGCACAGAGCTCATGCTCTTGTCTCTGCCATCAGGACTGAACTGTTTTGAAGCTCTAAATTGTTTAAAGTTAGCTTGGGTTAACATTAGCTGCTGCAATTTGCAATGTAGATCTAGTCTCAAACATAGGGGAAGGCACGATCCGGAGAGAATGTTCATTCTGGACAGCAGTACTGATGCCTTAGGTTTTAACTCTTATATTTTCAAATCCTGTATTGCCTACTGTGTAATTCTGAAGTTTATTGTAGCCTGCTAACTTCAGTTCTGTAGTCAAAACAACACCTCTCTGGGCCTGCTCTCCAAGGGCACCCAGGCTGTCCCGGGCCTGAAAATGTGTAAACCAACATCTTGGAAGGGGGAAGAAAGCTGAGGGGAAATTACATCAGTAGCTAAAGTTTTAATTGGCGAATTTATGCTGATATGCAAATGGACCAAACCTATAAAGGTGTGGGGAACTCGTGACTCGTTGTCCATCTTGGGGTGCAGCTTGGAGCCCTTGGCTCTTCAGGGTGCACCTTTGAAGGCCTTTCCAATAAATATTCCCTTATTCCTGTCTAGCCCCTGTTTCTAGGTGGCCTCTCAAGGCATCAGTACTAAGAAAGGTCAGATAGCAGAGAAAGCTACCTTGAAAGCTACTGTTTTAAAGTTAGCATTTTCAAATAGTGAGAAAGAAAACTACACAAACTCAAGGGAGTGCATTTGCTGTCTTATACCTGATTGAGACCTAAGAGTCCCTTCTCTGTCAAGCTGAGTAGAGCTGGAGGAAGACTAGGGCGATAACTTTTAATCACATTATAATTCCTTGTTACTTTGTCCTTTTAAATGAGAGTATTTTGAACTGAAGTATGACGGTACTATATAATCTTATTTTTGTGGACATTATGAATAAATTAATGAACAGCAAAGCTAATTTGCTGATGGCCTAACTGGAGAAGTCAGTAGCAGGGCATTTTACTTCTCTGTACATATGCAAAAAGGGAGACAACATCTGGTTATAAATATTTTTTGTTGGTAAGCAAATTCAGATGCAATGAGCTGTAATTCTCAAGGGTTGGCTAAATATTTTGTTGTATTTTTGCTGCAGCTGACTAATTGTATGTGTTACCTTATTTCATTTGAAGAAACTTTGCACTGTTTTGCACAGTTTGTAGATACTAGGATATGGTTAGAAGCAAATACTGTCAAAGCTCTTAAAAACCTCCTCTGATGTCACAAACATTAAATTAAGGTAATATTTTAAGGTAGTCTGGTTTTGGTGAAATTTGTACAGCTTCTAAGGATTTTTTTTACCATCACAGTGCTTTAAATCTCTTGTTATTTAAAAATAATTAAGGTTCTGTGCCAGTTCAAAATTCAGTTTCATTTCATTTAAAGCCACTGTATTTTACTAAATGAAACACAGAATGATCTGTGTATGAAAAGCATAGTTAGATAAACTATAAATAAATAAACAGACATATTTAAGTATTCAACTACTATTTCTTTCAATTGCAGTTCAAGTTTCATTATTCTAATTCAGATGGAGTGATGAATTTGAGGGTAGTAAAATAGAGACTTGGAGTACCTGATGATGTTCTCTTTCAGATATCGAGAGTTTTAATTAGTAAAGGCTGTGTCTATTAGTGTCTGACAAAGCTAAATGGAATCCCTTTAGGAAAATGTGTTTAAGAGAAGAACATAAATGCTCTGCAGGAGCAAAACAGGATGGCCATGTATTCAGCAGGTGTTTATAAATAGGATTACACAGTAACCTTCAGGACAAGTTGCCTTCTAATGCCTAATTCCTTCCTCTCATCTTCTGGAGAGCTTCCTGCTGGAAATGCGATGAGCAAACATGATCAGCATTCATTCAGCCAAAGATTTGTTCTATCTTCTTCAATTCCTTACTGTTACAGTCCTTACAGACTATACTGTTACCAAACCTTACATTCTCAATTCCATTTGTATCATAAATGGTTTTTGATTCCTTCCTTCCTCAGGGTATTAAGTGGCTGCCATTGGCTTCCGTTTATGGCTTCTTTTTTTTTATTTGGTTTGGTTTGGTTTGGTTTGGTTTCTTTTTGGGCTTGTTTTTTTTGTTGTTGTTGTTGCTTGTTTTTTGGGGTCTCTTTTGTTTTTTTGTTTGTGGGGTTTTTTTGTTGGTTGGTTGATTTTTTTTTGGTTATGTTTTTCCCTTCTACCTTCCCCTTTCTCTGATTCTTCTGCCCAAAACTCTGGCAAAGGGAAATGTAGGTTTATTCCTCTCTTTAAATATTTTCTCTCCCTGTCCTATGAGATTTTTCTCCTGCAGGCACAGATCCAATTTTTGTTTGTTGTGCTCCTTTTAACTCTTCTTTTACTGACAGCCAGAGTCTGTATTGGCATCTGTGTCAGGCCTGCTCTTGTCTTTTACTTTCTTCCTTGACCTGCTGGCCAGTCCTCCTCCATTTATGTTTAAGCTTGATTTATTCTTGTTATGCAGTTATTTTTCAACCTCTTGAATCCAGTTTATTGCTTCTCTCCACAGTCTCTAATGATCTTCTTTTGAAGAAAGCTTTAAACCAGGATTCCGTCCTCATTACTGACTCGCTATTTACTTAAATGTCACTGCTGATCTATATGTAGCTCTTCTATTTTATAGTTTATTTATAAATTCTTTAAGATAGGACACTCTTTTTATTTCTCTGCTTGTACTGTATTCAGCTCAATTAGAGGGTGGTTTTATGAGTAAGATTATGAACTACTATGAAAGTCCAAATAACCGATATATTTTTGATCAAAGCTTCCTTCCTCAGCACCTTCTCCCTGGGTATTTGACCAGATCAAATTATGTAGGTTATAGGTGGGATTGATAAGTAGCATTTTAAAATGGCACAGCTAGTTATCTGCAAATGTTGGCTCACAAATTTGCATTGTGCTACAAATTTAGAGCAGAGTTTTGCTAATCTTTCTCATGTGAACTGACCTACTTAAGTCAGTGGAGTGCTAATATTTGCCACACAGTAAGGATTTGGCTCATAATCTTAGGGAAGGCATTTGCATGCACACTGGGAATATTGTCTAGTGTTTTTGTTAAAGGCTTCCTCCTCATTCCGTTCCTCCTTATGACTTTTTTTTTAAACTTAAAACCAGGAAGAACAAGGTAAGTGTGATTTGACCCAAATGTGATTCCTAAGGAAGTTGTCCATGAACCTCTCTAATTCAAACGGTGAGCAGAGAAAATTGCCTCTGGATGGGAGTTACTATTTTGACTTCACAAAAAATGTCCACTTGGCTCCTAGGAAAAACGAAAACACCTCTAACTGCCTAAATTACACCTAACAAATAACCAGTGTAGACTCTAAATGACAGACCATAGAAATTGTAAAGTTTGAACTGTTTGAGGACAAATAAAGGGCAGTTATTGGTGAGTGTACATGGAAGAGCAGGAACAACAAGAAGGGCAGAATTCTCTCAACCACTGTAGAAATTGCAGACGCCTTGGTCACAGAAACTTAGAAGTATTTACAAAGAAAGTGGTTCCAGTGGTTTTTTTTACAGACTGTCAGTGTGACTTTTTTGAGATCGTACCCATCATTCACGTCATTTACTATCTATTTATTTTCAGTAATAAGTTTTCTATATAATTCTTTTTCTCGGAAAGGAGAGAACACGTTCATTTTCTGTGTATTTATAGATACAAGTTGTTGCTATGCATTTTTACTCAAATGTGCTGCTTGATTTTTGGGGTCAAATGTCCTGCAAGGTGACATTTCTTTCAGTTTTAGGTGTCGTCACAGTAATAGGAGGAAGCTTCTTAGTGTTACCTTCACAGAGGAATCCACACTCTGTAATACATCAGGAACAAAAGGAAGGCTAAGGAGAACCTCCATTCTGTATTGGATGCTGGGGGAAACACAGTGACAAAGAATGAGGAAATAGATGAAGTACTATGAGTTACATCTAGCTGGCAGCTGGTTACCATTGGAGTTTTGGTGGAGAGCAGGAAGGCTTTACAAAGGCTTCTGGACAGACTGGATTGATGGACCAAGGCAAATTTTATGAGGTTCAACAAGGCCAAGTGTTGGGTCCTGCACTTGGGTCACAACAATCCCCAGTGATGCTACAGGCTGGGACAGAGTGGCTGGAAAGAGGAACCTGTGGGTGCTGGTTGACAGCAGCTGAACGTGAGCCAGCGTGTGCCCAGGTGGCCAAAAAGGCCAGTGACATTCTGGCTTGGATCAGGAATAGTGTGGCCAGCAGGAGCAGGGCACTGATTTTCCCCCTGTACACAGCACTTGTGAGGCCATGCCTTGAGTTTTGTTTAGTTTTGGGCCCCTCACTGCAAGAGAGACACTGAGGTGCTGGAGAGTGTCCAGAGAAGGGCAACAGAGCTGCTTCTGGAGCACAAGTCCTGTGAGGAGCGGCTGTAGGTGTTTAGCCTGGAGAAAAGGAGGTTCAGGGGGGATCTTATCACTCTCTACAACTACCTGAAAGGAGGTTTTAGCAAGGTGAGGATTGGCTTGTTTTCCCAGGCAGACAGCAACAGGACAAGAGGAAATGGCCTCAAGTTGCACCAGGGGAGGTTTAGATTGGATACTGGAAAAAAATTAGTCACTGAAAGGCTTGTCAAGAGTTGGAACAGGCTGTCCAGGGAAGTCTTGGAGTCACTGTCCTTGGAGGTGTTTAAAAGACATGCAGATGTGAGACTTAGGAAAATGGTTTAGTGGTGGCCTTGACAGTGCTGGTTTAATGGTGGGCCTTGATGATCTTAAAGGTCTTTCCCAGTCTAAATGATTCTGTGATTCTAATGCTGTCATCTAACTTGGGTGTCTGACTGAGCACTTAAGCATCCAATGTACAAATGGAGAATGAGAGGTTTAAGTGACACTGAGTACATAGGGAGCTTAGGTCCCTAACAGAAGCATCTAGGTTACTTTTGTAAGGCCAGGCAGTTTATCTCCTGCACAGATGCTGAAGGGAAGTGCCTTCTTGACCCAGAATGGTCTAATTATCCCTGTAAATAGTTGAGTGTAGACTGGCTGTTTGTTGCACTCCTTGCCGAGGACTTCAGCAGAGCTGGGATTTTGTGTGCAGTGCGTGTTTCTCATAGACCCTTTTGTCTTTGGAAAAACACCTCCAAGGTGAGAACATAATGTGTCAGGGAATGGCAGAATAAACCAGCTCCATCACATAGATTAGAACCATTTTATCCAATCTAAATATCAGTATTTGCAAGGCCTCCTTCCTCTTTTCCAAAGAGGACAGGGCAGATACTGGAGAGCTGCCAGTACTGCCACAGTAGTGACTGATGCTCTGAATGCAGAAATAACATTTCTAGTATTGTCACCCCCAAAACCCACATATGTGTAATACGTGTTCTGTACAGGTGCAAGTAATGAATAACTTCTCTTACTTTCCCACCTGATCAAATGTGAAGATTTTACAATAATTACTTGTCAGATTGGAGATGGTTCTGTTTTATTTTGCTTTATTAATGAGAAAAAGAAGAAGGTCATTCTGCTGCTCTTCTTCTTTCCCTCCCAGCTTTGTTTCATCCTGAAATTAGATGTTTATGTCTGAGCAGATTTTTACACAGTTCTCTGTTTTTTTCAGTCACATGCCAGCTTATAGGAATAGCAGGGTACTTGAATTTTCCTTCAAGAACTGTATGTCCTAGTTCATCAGAAAGAAAGAAAAACAAACCCCAAAAAACTATAAAAATTCTTCCAGTGTTAGACAAAATGCTGTAGTAATGCTGACAGCTGAATTGTACTTTCTGTGTTCATTTCCTAAAGCACAGGACTGTTCTCTCTCCTCAACTGGTTTTGTGATTGTGGACTCCCTTATCATGCTGTAGTGGTGCTTTTGATATACAGCCATTTGTTTTCTGTTCAAATATTTAAACTTCAGTGGTGCTTACCTTTTCTGAATACACACTTTCTGCAGCAAAGGGTTTGTGGTTTCTTGAATAGATACCAAAAGTTAAAGGAAACTGTCTGTTCAGTTGAATGAATTTTGCTGTAATATAAACCATTAAACATTTGGACTAAAGAGCAAGTTTTATTTTATAATGCAAGTGAGTAATTCTTCTCTTCTAATTATTTTCATATTTCTTAGTATACATATTTCCACACTGCTTTTCCGAGATGATGGGATAACGAATTGAAAGAGTAGCAGGTTTAAGAAAACCCAATGACCTGCAAACATTTCCTTTGTCCAGCTTTTCTTTCCTGTACAGGGACGCCAGAGAGATTGTTTTTAAATACTTTGTAATTTTACATTTATCTACAAAACGGGGGTTAAAAAAGATAAATAACAGTTATTTTCTCTTACGTCCTCCGAATGGTTGCCTTGCCTCTGACGAATCCTTTTGCACAGGCAGATATTTGGCAATTTCGGTAATACTTATAGAGGCTGACATTGAACGACTGTTGCTTTTGCTGCAGATGACACTACGGCTAGCACAAAATCGCGTGCAGTACGTCTCGATGCCAACGCGTTTCACCACCTTAAAGTTTCTTCTCCCTCATCCCCTCCCTCAGTTTTTCCCCTTGCCGGGCAGAAGAGCTGCGATACGACCTGCAGTGTCGTTTTTCGCTCTGCTCCCTGCAGATGCGGCGCGGTTGGCCGGGGGGCGGG
>VZRO01003278.1:310227-498860 GCA_013397915.1 Daphoenositta chrysoptera | reverse complement strand
TTTCCCTTCTTCTTCTTCTTTTTTTCCCTGCTCGTTATTCGCACCCCCCGATCTGTGCTGCCTCAGTAGCTCTCATTATGCTGTGCTCAGTGGCCCGGTGTGTTCCCCGCCTCTGCTAGGCAGTGGCAGCATGGATGGTGCTCTTGTGACGACCTCTGCTGATGCTATCAGTCCACTGCGGATAGGCATGCTGAGTAATCCTGCTGTAAATGGGCGAGGACACGGACACACGGAAAATTAACCACAGCTTTCTGCGAGACCACAACTATGTGACTGAAGGTAACATAAATGCTGTCGTTTTTCTCTTCTTGCGTTGCGTATTCTATGCCAGGAATGCACTGTCATGTTTGGAGATGTAGGCTGTTCCTTTTTTTTCCTTTTTTAAACAGGGGGAATTTCAAGGCGTTTTTCTGTGGGATGTAGCAACAGAATCTGTCTGAATTTGCTAAATCCCAAAGACATTCTGTCATGCTACAGCAGTATATGAAACTACACGGGCTGGAGAAGGTTTTGCATTGTGCTGAGTTTCTGCTAGTGAGGTGTGCAGCACCTGGCATTGAATGCACAGTAGCTGCAATGTGGAAAACTGGAAGCACTTGATTACTTAAAAAAAAAAGATGAAAGATTTGAGAGCACCGAAGTCAGAGAAATAATTTGCAAAGTTAACTGTTTGCTGGTGTAATAAAGGTTATGCATCTCATTTTGGTAATTATAGCCGGAGTATTACAGACACTGCTGAGTTGATTGTTCCCTAGAGAACTGTATACATTTAGAAGGGATATGTAAGCATCATGTTTTGAAATACTGCTGCCTTCTTTCTATCCCCTGTGTCTGTGCAAGGTACATGAGAAAAGAAAAGGCACCTTCATTTTAAATCATTCAGTGACTTGTAGGTTATTACATAAAAGGAATTTTCCTGCAGGTGACACACATAAAATGCTGAGAGAATTTACCTTGAGAACAGTGAAATGGTTGGGTCAGGTACTGGTCTGTATTTCCTTGCCAGAAAGTTGGTTTAAGAGTAGGCCATTTTAAGATTGATTGGAGAGGAGAAATGTGTTTGTAGGTGCTTGACTTAGCAAATATATTTGTATGTGCAGTTTTAACAGCACTTTTCAGCAGCAGAAACAGTAACTCAGTGTAGGCTTATATAATATGAACATACTTAACATCAGGGTCAACCAATACTCCTTGAGACACAGTCTCCAGATTCTGTCGTCATTTGATCAATGCTCAGTCACTTAATACTCCCATGCTGCATTCTGAAATGTGATCAGCTGATGCTCTTTTGATTATTGATGATTTGAATTTTTTTGAGAACGGAGGAAACAGTAGGATGATTTTGTCGTACTGGGACCACAAGGCAGATTTTTCAGAAGAAGAATTAAAAATGCTGTGTACTGTAACTGTTACCAGTGACTGGTGTAATTGCTTGCTAATCTTGCCTCTAGGACATTCTTTGCACTCTGGTTCATGTTTCGGTGCATTTTTAAATTTGTTTCGAAGCTTTGGTTAATGGTTTTTTCCAGAATGATGATTTATGTTTTGAGATGTAGTCACTTGTAATAACATTTGAAGAAACTCTGTTTAAATTTGTAAATTCATGCCTTAGATTCTGCAAAATGCAAGTATAATTACTGCAGTGTACTTGATACATAGTGAATTTCAGATGTGCAGCTGTGTTAAAAATCGAACTTTCAAGTCTCTCAGTTTTGTAATCCGAGGAAAAAAACTCCTTGTGGATTTTGAAAATCTGTATTCTCCTCTTTTATATGTCATGGGTGTTCTAAAAATTAGATGGAGATTTTTAGTATTTTTTGTAATACTGCTGATGCAAGTGTTAGTTTTTTGTCATGTTTTATCTTCACTTGATAGTTGGATCATAAGGAGTGGTGTTCTTCTGTCATTGCACATGGAGGGGCTTGTCTGAAATGGGTCAAAATACACTTCAGATATCAATGTTGGCCTGTATTATATTTTCCCTGTGATCAGAAGTCATCATGAAATATGTTGGCATCTGTTCTTGAAATCTTCAGTTGCAAAGTGTTAGTTTTTCATCTCTGACTAGTGTAATTCTTGTTGGGAATGCAGACTTTGTCAGGTGTAATAGAATTCTTCACATCTGTTACATCTGACATTGCCACACCTTTGAAAAGATCTTGGAAATCATGAGGGAATTAATTTATCTGTGAAATTTTTCCAGGGAGACCTTCAGCTCAAAGAGGAGCATCACAAATTTTAATTTCTCATTGATACACTTTGTTTAAAATGCATGATGAATACATTAGTGAAACTGGTGCTTAAAATGTGCTTTGTTTGTTCTTCTGTGGGATTTTGTATTTTTTTGTTTAAAGATTTGGCTCTGTGAAAGAAATTTAAGACTTCTCATCTGTAAAGGCCTTTAGTCCTTTCCACAAGCCTTGCATTTGGTTCTGGGACATGTTAAGTGCTGTATGAAACAACAATAGAAAGGCAACAATTTGTTACCTTGTTCCACTTCTTTGGGGTCCAATCCAAGTTTTTCTTTAGCTTTTGTAATCCACCATTTAAAATGAAGAAATAAATACTATGTTGTGTTCCTGTGTATTAGAGAAGTTTCCAATTCATTGTTTTTTGTGAATAACTAAAATTTTATCCTGTTTTCAGAGTATTAGGTGGTAAGTGATGTCCTCTGTCCTTGGTATTCCATGCAGCAGACTAAATTAATTTACAAAAGGAGATATTTCTAACCCTTATATGTACTTTCTTTCTGTAACTATTCACTGAGGAAAGTAAAGCCAGCAATAATCATGAATATGTGGGTGAAGTATAGCGTTGCTTTACTTCCCTTCCTGTTTTACTTTTTCAGTGATTTTAAAAAGCCCAATCAATCAGATGACATATGAATTCAGGGTATAGGAAAGCTGTGAGCCAAATCTGATTTGCTCTGCTCTTGCTAGTGGACTGAATGTGTTCCTAACAAAACCACTTGCTTGAGCAAAGTCAAATTTCATCTCTTTGATAGGTCATTATTTTGTAAGATTGGGATTATCTGTGACAAATGTGGCTTTACCTTGACTATGGAAAATTGAATTGGTTTTTAAATCTCAACAGTTTTTTGATTTGTTGTTATACTGTATCTGGTAATAGGCATTACAGACACACATATGATAGTAGGGACTACCTGGCCCTGTTTCTCCTGTTAAATATGCACAACTGCAATATAGCACTAAAACATGAAGAACATGAATAATTTTGTAATTTAAAGTCTTTAAAATTATGTTACAGTTGCACAGGGGAAAAAGGTGATTTAATTCCAGCAGCAATATACAGTAAATATTTAAATGATCACTTTCAAAAGTAGTTTTTGAAGCAAACTGCTTAAATGGAGTTGTTTGTGTGAGGAAAATAGAAAAGATCTGGTGAGCCTTGTAAAGAAAGAGAGGAAAAAGATCTGAGGCTTAGAAAATGTGAGCTGTGAGGAAAGATTGAACTTCTTTGCAAAGGTGGTGAAACACTGGGATGTATTGCCTAGGGAGCTTGTGTAATTTTTATCGCTGAAGTTTCTAAAAGCAGGTGACATAGATGTCTGTAAGAAATGACATGGGGATAGCTGAGCCTCCCGTGGGGCAGAGGAATGGACTAGATGACCTCTGAGATCTGTTCAGGCTTGTGATTCATTGCTGAGCTGTGTTTTATCTTAATTGCCTTTTGCACCACAGCTGTGGGAACCAGCTGCCCAGGAGGTGTTGGGTCAGGAAAATGTGTTATTTCCACAGCAGCTGTAGGAGCTCTGAGGAGAGAGGAGAGGCACGGGCAGAGAAGATGGGTTGGATGGGAGAAACATGATCCTTCATTACTGTACAGACAGAGTTTGTTGGGGAAGGGCAGGAATATTGTGGACAGTGAGGGGGGAAGGGGGATAAGAGAGACTTGTGTACTTTAGCAGGCAGAGAATGTCCTTCAGTCCTAGGGTTCCCTTGATGTTACCTGTGCTTAAGATTAATGGTAAAACTGACAGGGCTGCTGAGATGCTTTGCTGTCTCAGGGCCTTGGGATCAGCCACACAGGATCTGATTCCCAACAGTGAATTGCGTGGTGTGGTTGCTGGTAGGGGCAAAAAGTTGCAGGAATCAATGGTGCCACTCTCTTACTCAACTGCCAGGTTAATTCAGTTACTCTGTATTTTACTGATTTAACAATTAACGGAAATAATGAACAAAACTCACTGTTCTTGCCCAACTGTGTTAAAGGATGTATTTCACCTCCATGATCCCAAATTTGGTTGGGGAAATGCTTCTCTGGTTGGTGAAGGCATATTCCAGGTTTCATGCAGACAAGTCTAGCATATGAATTGATTCCTGCCTATTTTGGGAAGGAATAAAAAGTTGTTTATACTTCCAGTTTCTGGAGAGACATCGTTTCCTCCCTTGGTCCAGGCCTGCAAATGCAAGCAGAGCCAGTGGAGTTGCACTGCTGCAGTGGGGCAGAGGCCACCCTGCCCTATCTAGTCATTTATATGGCCAAATTGTGCCATTTGGTTCCATATGGCTTAACTTCTGTGAAAAAGTTAATCATGTTAATGGTGTATTAATGTCCTTGAATATGGTATTTGAAGAAGAGTGAGAATTACCAGTGCAGTATAAAACATATTGAATCATAACCATGTGAAATGTTTACTACAGAGGATAAAAAAACGCCCTTTTTTTCCTAATGATTTTAAAGAAAAGTCCTCTGCAGATAATGAAGGCAGGTTTTGGGGCCTTTTCTTTTTGCCTTAGCTAAAGAAGTTAGTATCTCTCTTTTTCAGTGATCAAAATTAGAGGAAATTACCAAATTTCATCTGCCAAAAAAGAAATTTATTTATGAGCTTTCTTTCATAAGCATCTCAAATATAATTTGAATTAGACCTTAATACCTGGGGTATTAATTGGATGAATTTAGCAAACAAGTACCACTCTGCTGGCTCAGGTTCACCATTGGTCAGTCTAGTTCACTGATTTCTCCTTATTAAAAAGGTATAAGAGGTAACTCTTCCTCTCAACCTCCAGCAATTCAGGATTTATGTTGTGAATATTGATGATTTTGATCTTTTTACAGAACTCATTTAGAAAAAGTTTTAGAATTACCCTGGAAATTCTTACTTAGTCTAGTTGCTTGTGTTATTTATTTTTTTCTGTGAGTCGAGTAAGAATAGGGGTAAACCTTGTTAAAGCGTAACTTTGCCCCTTGTTAAACAGGATATAGTTACGTCTTTCTGTGCACGGATTTGGTTCTTTTATTCACAGTGATATTCAGATGAATGTTGTGGGTAGCCTTGAAGATTTGGATTAATAAGGTTTATTCCATCCAAGTGATGTTGCTGCCTTTGTAATCTTTATTTGTGTGGCTTAGTTGGGGAAGCCGTGGAGGCAGAGCTGGAGCGTTGCTGTCACTCTGCTGGCGCTGAAGCCCCATCCCTGTGCTCACTCACTCAAACCTGCAGCAGGATGTGGGGCTCAGCATCCAGGAAAATCAAACATACTGCTCCAAGCTTGGATCTGCACAGCAGCACAGATACCTAAGGCAATGTCAGCATGGATGACATGGGGCAGCAATTCACTCCAACGAGTCCAGAAAAGGAAGTATAGATTTAGCCAGTGTGAATTACACTGCCAGCAACACTTGTCGTGATGCAGTACCAGCTACACAATCAAAATACTCCATTCAAACTATGTCTGTTAGGCACTCATAATATTGTCTCTATTTTGTCAAATCTACTTTGTGAAGAAATCATAAATCAGGATTGTGGTTAGGATGGTTGATCCTAGGCTGGGACTTTGGAGTTTCTTAGTCTGCTGTTCCCAGAGTTCCCAAAGAGCAGGAACATGTTAGTGTTAACTTGTTACTGCCTCCTCAGAAGCCCGGCCTCTTCAAGGATGGGGTTAATTTAAGGACTGGTTGTTAGATCATCCTAAGAGGGCACTTCAAGCCACTCTGAGCTGCAGGACATGCTTCAAAGCCATGCAGTTAACTTGGTTTGGATCTTCATTTAATGTCTTGTTCTCCTGATGTCAGTTATTCACCCATGTCACATGTACCCTGTAAAGCTTTACCAAGTGTGATTAAGCTGGACTGCAATCTTCCCTGTTTGCAAAGGAATAAATTTCTGATGCTGGGTCACTGGTTTTGGTGGGTTGCCCCTAGGGACTGATGGCAACCTTGGCTCTCTTCACTTGCATGGGTAATCAACAGACGATCTTGCACTCACTATCTAAATAATAAATGTATTTGGTTGCTGTATGGTGCTAGAGGTCCTGGAGAAGTGAATAAGATGTATTAACAAAAGAAAAGAACAATCTAGAATATTAGCTACTTGACAAACCAGCTAAGCTCCTTCCATGACAGTGAGAACATGGAGCTGAAAAAGAACCCACTTGCACCAATCTGGAGCTTTTCCAGGTGCCAGCAGACCAGAAACATAAATAGAAATGTTTATGGTATATTGAACAATATAACTGTTACACGTAGTAGATGGAGCGACATACAAGCCTTAAAAACGGAAGTTCAGGACATGGATAGTGCAATGTGTGTGTAAGATAAAACGTAGGCATGGAAATAGGATCCATGCAAGCTCGCTGTCTCTGCCAGATTTTTTTCTAATTGAAACTGACAGCTTAAAAGTATTGAATAATGTAAAACTAAACAACATTGTGCAGGTAGAGTGAGTGTCATTGTTCGCCATGGGAGCAGTTTATTTAGTGTATGTATCATTATGAAACTGTAGTTTGCAGTACATTTTCTGTATGTTTTCTATGTAAACCTCAGACATTTCAGCAGTATATTATACATTTAAATGGTGAATTTAGAGAATAATAGTTGTTGTTCTTGCATCAGTTTTAAATGTGAAACACTATACAATAACACTGAATATTTTATAATGAAGAAGAGCTGACTCTCTTTTAGTACAGCCATAAAAAGGTAATCTGTCCTTACTGTTTACACTGTGTTACTACTGCACCATTACTAGTTGTATCCTTGAAACTTTCCATCCACAGTTTATTTAATCACCATAGTAAGGCTTTGTCTCAAGGTCTGTATGCTAAGAGAACACAAAGTATTTGTTGGGTAATCTCAGTGTAGTTGTTTGGCCAGGGAAAGGTAATAATCTTGGAAAATTAGATAAAGTTATTATGGGGACTTTTGGGATTTTTTTAAACAAGGAAGGGTTTTAAATGAACTTCTAGCCATGTGAGGCACTTTCCTGATCAGCTGTTTCCATAGTTGTTAGGTTAATGCTGAGTTTGCCCTTAGTCATTAATGTGGTCTATATTACTGGTTCCTGGTGAAAGTTCCCCAATTCTTTCCCAAGAACAAAACCCTCACCTAGCAAAGCAGCCTTGTATATGGTAAGAGAGTTCCTTTTCTCAGGAATGTTTCCTTGCTGAAAAACTCTTGTTCCTGTTTGTGTTATTGCTTGAATGCAAATGAAAGCCAGCTGTATTTTGCCAGTGAAAAACAAGCAATGAAAATGTACATTAAGAGATTCGATTCCTAATAGAATCTCTCAGCACAACATGCCATGCAGTTCAGTAACTTTTGTGAATTATTAATATGGCAGGTTTGGGATCTGTATTGTTAAATATAGCAGTGTTTTTTTCTTTCATATTCACTGATCCATCTGTTACAAAAAATAGAAGAAAAGTATGCAAACATCTGTGTTATAATGACATTTATGTGTTTTCCTTAGAGTACAGAAGAAAATAAAAGACTAGGAGTTGGTTTATTATTCTCTAGTTCCAGTTCAACTCAAGTCTGTTTAGAACTTATTGTTACCTTACTTCTTCCTGTTTGCAGTGCTTTTGTTGTTCCTGTGACTCAGGTGTTTCAAGTAGTCAATGACTGTACAAAATAACACCATTTGCGTAAATTCTGAGGTTAATGCTGCCTGTGGTAGTACTGTTTGCATTAAAGACAGCCATAGCATGCTCTACCAGTTTCTGGGCCAGTCTCTAGTAGAAATAAAGATCATCACAGTTGAATTGGAAGTAAATGATTGCTTATTTCTTTCTCTCAATTTTTCATGACTCCATGTAATTTCTCCTTATTCTAAGATGTTAAAAGAACATTTCAAATATAAACTAAAAATAGTTTTCAGTCAGTGAGCTGGTCACCAGTTACCAATAATTTATTTCTAAACTTTCATCCAGTCAACAAAACATCATGTTGTACTGTTTGTGAGGTATCAATTTATGATGGAACCTGGCACAAGGTCTTTAATAAGTGTATAGCTGTAAATCAGGATCTGTCTGTTATTATTTCATAAATAATTTCTGATAGAATGTCTTTATTTCTACATTGTGCTGTGATAAAAAGAAAACTTCAGCTAACAAATTGAACAATATTACTTAATTAGAAAAATTCAACCAATAGGCAGAGTGGACTGGTGAGTGTAGGCCTGAATTGCCTGCCAAGGTAGCACATGAGACTCTTGTCATGCTACATGTTAATTTGACACCCTGCTTGATTTGATATCTTTTATTGCTGCATGCGGATCTGTGATATGGGAATAACCAGTACAAGATGAAGTCAGATGCGTATTCTGTAGTCTTCTTTTGAATGGAAGATTTAGGTCAAGTACATTCTCTTTAATCAGCACTGAAGCTCAAAGCATAATTCACATATGCAGTTTCTTTGAAATAGGTAGATGTGAATTATTACATCTTACAGAATTTCCTGGAATGTGTTACTAAGAGTCAAGTAATGGTCATATGGATGATGGTTATTCTCATTGCTCAGGTGCAATATGAAAATGATTTTGTGCATGTTGTGTGCACTTGTGTTATGGTATATGTTACACTCACAGAAGTTTTGTGGATGACTGCTACTGCATGTTTCTGGTGTGTCTGTATTCCTCCCAGTTGCTATGCTTGAAATGTGAATCTAGAAGTTCTGGAATGGAAATGGAGAAGTTTCAGCATTGGGAGACAGTAAGAGCTGGTATGTAGGGCACTGTCCTTCAAGTCCCATGTGACTGACAGGCTGTTTTGGTCCATGTGGGACAGTGTTTGCTGGTCAGGGGAGTGAGACTTGGCTGTGACTGGAGCAAAATTTTCCTTACACCATGGTGTGAGAAGCAGTGTCCTTGAATTTCTGATTTTCCTCTGTGGTGGTGAGGAGCTGCAGCTTTCTGATGAACTGTTTCCTTGAATGTGGTTTTTATTTTCCAGAGTTAAATGCATCCTTACTTGTTAGAGTAGATATTTCTGTGCTTCCACGTGCATTTCAGAAAAACAAGGAAAACGGAGCAGAGGCCTTTTGTGTTACTATGTAAATGTTACAAAAGGTGCTAGTTTTAAGACAAATAAGTTGCATCTGTTAGCAGCAATGATATTGCTAATCAGCCAATTATATTAAAACTTCAAGATTTACTGTCTGCAAGAATTCACACTACATCCAAGTGAGGGGTTTTAGTTACCTTAACTTTGAACTGTGCTGCAGAAATTACTGCTGAATGTGATTTGTACAGGGTACAAACAAACAGCTCTTTGTTGTGTTGATTTTTCCCTGGGTTTTTGTTTAGACTGTTGACAATATCTTTTACTACATACCTACAAGTTAATTTCAGGGTATTTAAAATGGGGGGTTTGGTTTGAAACTGACACGGATGCCATTATTGCCAGGAAATTGCCCATTCCCAGAGGAATCTGTAGCCTGGGATGCCCATCTTTCCTTCCCTGCTGCTCTTGGAGGCTCTCCTATCGCAGGGGAAGTATCGAGCAGAGGGAAAGAGGCGATGGTCAGCCCACCAACCTAGGCTTCTTCAGAAAGTGTCAGCAAACCTGGCCTGGTTTATATTTGTCCTGTGCTGTCAGGGAGGGAAGCACCACAGCTGCCTGCTCCTGAGAGCACGGGTGGCCGTGGGCAGTGCTGTCTCCTGCTGGTGCAAAGTTGCCCTCTGTCATCAGGGTCCCCTCGCTGCTCCCTGCGACCTGCTCTGTGTGCACCAGCTTGGTCACTGCGGGAAAGAATTACAGAATAGTGAAGTTTACTGCTGTGCTCCTTCAAAACCACCTTATTATAATGCTTCTGCAATATTTATGCACAGTAGAAGGAAGGGAGGAAATACCAACTATAAGTACATTGGAAAAATGTTTGACAGCTATCCTGGATGTACCTGGGAAGTGGTAATAATAGTACTAATGTTAAATGGGAAAGCAGAAAGCTTTGATGCTAGAGCACTATAAATAATTACTAACAAAGGCGACTGCCAGTGTGGAGAGTTGTTTGCTGAGGGATTCATTTCTGATTTTTAAGTGTAAGTATATTTAGATAGAAAATTATTTTTGTGCCTGAAAGCCAGGAAGTTGTTGTAAATGGGAAGAATTAGCGATTTGGACCCCACAGAGCAAACACCAGCCTGGTTATTACAGATGAGACTTGATGGATGTAGTTATATTGAGGTTAGCACAGGAAGCTATATTCCTATATTTTGCATTTTAATGACTTAACTCAGTCATATTATTGTTAACAGTTGAATTACACAGTTTTATTTTTAAAATACTCAGTTTGGCAGTCTCCTTTCCTGAAATGTTGCAAATATTTCAAAGTCCTTAACGTCCCTCTTGCTAAGTCACCTTTGATCCAAAAATCTTCATTGAGAAATTAATTTGTGCATATGAGCACAGACACACTCTATCATAATAACAGAATCCAAATAATTGAGCTTGAGGAAAGGAATAAATGAGCTTTCTGTAGTCTTCTGTACTTTGCCTTTGGTAGTTTTGCACTCCAGTCCAGATATTGTGACTCCAAAATCCAAGATTGTATTGTATAAGGGAAACTGTAGGATTTTGCACAGCAGGATTTTGCACAAGATATATTAGGGAAATAGTGCTAATACCCGAGTTTAAAATAAATACAAGTAGCTAGATGAGATTGACTACATGTGACAGCAAGAGATACCTAAACATTTTAACTAGGACATGCCATTATGGTTGGAACCTGACACTAGAGGAGAGCTGCTGCACAGTTCAAGCAAACTTGAGCACAGTTTTTTCTCATAAAAATAGTAACTTCACCTGTTTACATGTCCTGGACAAAGAATTTGTTGAAGTCTTGTGTTTTAGCTTGTAAGTGGTGGTTCTTGTGAGTTTACATAAAGAGTCTTTGTTTTTTTTCAGTTCCTTGTTTTGTGGCCTGCTGAGAAACCTGATGGAGCACAGAAAGATTTTCCTTTCTCCAGTTTTATTTTTCAGAAACTGCTTCTATTGATGGAAACATGAACAGAGTTTATTGACAGAGTTCAACAGTAGCACATCGGGCTAAAGTAGAGATGGGGTAAAACACCTGTATGACCTCCTGTGAAACATCATGATAATTCTTAAAAGCAGTAGTCCAACAGCTCCCTTTAACATTTATCCGACTCAGAATCACCAGAGCTCCTCTTTTCAACTCTGGGGCTACCCAGATCATATCCATGGATGGTCCGTTTCTGATCTCAAAGGTAGTTGCTTTAAAAATTGTCCACTTTTGATGTTGTGTTTCTGTAAAATAACTGATTACTCAGCCTGTATTAGATATTTACAACAATAAATGTGATATAAGGCATGAGCTATAGTTTATCTGTATTTAAGATCTTTTAACTCACAGCCAGCCATCAGACTGGCTATCAGATAGTCTTTTTCCCCGGTCTGAATCTCAGATCCAGTAACACTTGAACAGGAAGAAGGATATGTTGATCAGTTCTTATAGTTCAAAATTTGGGCCGAATCTAAAATACATCTGTTCTCCTAGACATCTGACATGTGGTCAAGACTGGAAATTATAATAGGAGAGTATGAATACTTTTGGACGAAATATCTCACAGGAATAATTGACAATTTCCCCTGGTTCCCACAGCCTTCTACCCAGGCAACAGATGGGTAACCTTAACTCTTAAACCCAATGGTCTGTCTTGAAGTTCCTTTTCATGTGCTTCTGGTATGTGTCTTCATACTGCTAAAGTTCCTTTGATCTCCTTTTGGCCACTTTCCAGACCATCTTTTAATTCCTTTTGTGAAGTTTCCATACCAGCTTTAATTCCTGCCAGAAGGCAACTGTTCCATCTCTGTTCAAGCAGGACCCTAAAGCTTTAAATTCTCAGCATTTCTCTCTCTGAAAGTAATACTCCCTGCTCAGACTTCAGAGTCATCAGGAATGTGTAGATCCAAGCGCTGGTGGGGAGAGAAATAAGGACACAGAATTCCTTCCTTGGCAACAATTGTTCCCTTTCCATTTGCTGCTTGACTTGATTGTAGTGATACTTGGCTTTTATCTGCAGTACTTGCTACTCTCTATGTTCCAGGAATCTTTATTAAACAAAAAAAAAGGGAGTCCAGCCAAAACCACAGCTCATTTGGTAATCTTTGCCAAGTTCTTTTTGCTGTCTGTGTGTATATCCATTGAACCTTAGGAGTGCAAGACCTGGGATTGTCACTTACTACCATTCTTTTACTGTAATTAAAGGACACAGATGTGACTCAGAATCATCTTGGACCAGATTAATTGATCTGTAGATGACCCTCAGGTGCAGGGGGAAGGTTGTTTTTAAACTTGAAGAGTCCCTACTTCTGCACCATTTTATTGAAAAGGAGTTTCTGAGTTTTGGGGAGGCCCGGCAGCCTTCCTGGGTAAGGTCCCAGTTAAATAATTTAATATTAACAGACACGGTTGAAGAACAGGTTACCACATTATCATAAGGGAAAAGCTAATGGCATTTCCTCTTTAAGTTTACAATTTGTTATGATGCTCCCCTGCAAGCGAGGGTGACTGAGGTTCTGGTTAATAGATGTCTTGCAATAGATTAGAGTGAAATTACACTGAATGACTGGTGTTTATATATATATATATATGTATTTATGTAGGGATTACTTTAGAATAATGTGCTTGCAATGGAAAGGAGGTATGTAGCCATTTTGCTTATTTTATATTTGTAGTAATATAACAGTGAGAAAGTATAAAGAAAATATATAAGGAAAAGAAAGAATGAGATAGAAAGGATAAGAGTAGATAGTGGAGAGGAAAAATACCACCACCGATCTACCAAGGAGGCTTGATTGTTGTTATTTGGTGTCCATTGGTTGAAGTGACGGTCTCCATCTTGATCAGCTGGGAGTGGGGGAAGCCCCCGAAACACAAAGTTCAATGGGTTAATAAACACTGAGGTTTGTTGGACACCCCCTCCCTTACTGGGGGGCACTTTTACACTGTCTGATGTAACGCTGTGGATAGCATGCAGTCCTCTGGGGGAAGGCCCCAGGAATTAGTCAGGGGGCACACTGGGGGTCTCTGATGGTTTATGACACCTTCTCAGATATGACAGCTGCCTCTCGTGCCAGTGTGGCTGAGCCAGCTGTGCCCCATCAGAAGGGATGAGAACCTTCAGGCCTGTGTGTGAATGCCCTGGTCCTTCCTAGGGAGAAGCTGTACAACTGAGCCTGCTATCTAAGGGAGGACATTGGCGTGACAAAAAGCATTATCCCACCTCTGCAGGCTCTGCTCCTCACCTGCCATCTCCCATACGTGGCTCAGACCCCAGCTTGTAGCCTCTGGTGGTGGGTGCTCACCCCCTCTGCAGCTGGACTGTGACCTTGCAAACCTGCAAACGGCTGATTGTTTGAGTCTCTAACCATTAACATTTCAGTCTCTCATGCCATCCTGCTACGGAAATGGTAGTGACTAAATAATTTTTTTTTTTTAATTTAATTTTATTTTTTTTACTCCGGTAGGTTTTAAAAAACTGAAATGCATTACTTAGATTTGTTAGGAGACTGAGGTCCTTGTTTCTATCAAAGAACAACAGTGTCGTCTTTAAAATCCTGAGCGGTTGTTAAAAGCATTTGTGTGATTGTGACTTAGTATCCAATGAAGTCTGTTGAGAACCGGCTGGAGCGGGATTGGATCTGGGTGCATGGCTTTGCATGGCTGTACTCTGTGTACATATTGTAAGTCCAGAAAATACATGTATGTATATACAAAGCACGTATTTTGTTTGTGATTTGAGTCATGATTTTAATCTCATAGAATGGCTTGGGTTGGAAGGGACCTTAAAGACACCCTCCATTAGACCAGATTGCTCAAAGCCCCACCCAGCCTGGCCTTGAACACTTTAAAGGGGGATACACAGCATCTCTGGGCAACCTGTTCAGTGCCTCACCTCTACCCCAGTTCTGCATCTGTACAGCTACTCATCTGTCTTAATCTCTGCATCTGTTTGTTCTAACTGCTTTGTACAGTAACCTCAGACACTTCTGTCTTCATTACTACATTGTACATAGTGTGGGAATGTAGTTTATAACCCCTGGTACTGGAAGAGCTTTTCTAAAGAGTTTATCTCAGCGCTCACCACAAACCTTTCTGGAAGTTTCAAGTGTCTTAAATCTTCAGAGATTCAATACAGTTGCTGGCTTTGTTCTTTTGGACAACAGTAGGTAAAGATGAAAATGTGGCTGAACTCCGTCTACCATATTCAGAATTGTTGGAATCTACAAAGCTTAAATTTTCCTACTACTGTCAGGAAATGTAAGTACGTTCTTCAATTTCGCACAAAAGCTTCTGGGGGCTAAAATTATGTGGATTTGTTAGTTAGTTTTCTTAGGGTTTAATGCAGTTCTGTTACTCAGTAAACCATATGCTATCCTTTAACCAAAAAAACGGATTTTCTGTAGCTACTACAGCTATTTAGAATTACCATTGTGTTCATTTGCATAATGAGTTAGGAAATCTACTTGGAAATTCTCATGAATAGTATGATTTATTAAATTTAAGGTTAAAATCAGGGTTAAAATTATCCTGTTGAATACTGTGACCTTAATACTGTCTTTGCAAGTTTCCTTAGGAGCTTAATGCATTCAGATTTATACTAACTTGAGTACAACCCATTTATTTTTCTTTGACCCTTTTGTCTGCTATATGATTTACTCATGCTGCATATTGTTTTCTTTTAAATATTGTTAAGTCTTTCCTTGAAGCAAAACTGCTCTCCAGATTTTCTCTTGGAGGTAATTTGCTCCAGGCTACTTTTCAACTTTCTGAAATGCAAAGTAATTGTAGTTCAGGTTTTAATTGTATGTCTTTTTCTCCTTTTCAAGAATATGCTGCCTGGACACATCACTTTGTTATTTAAAGGGCTGATAAATATGTCTAAGTTGTATTAATTTATGTGGCAATAGAATTCAAATTAATGCTAACCAGAAGATCTTTTAATGCATGAGTAGTATGAAAGGTATAATTAAATCTCTCTGAAAAAAAAAATTACAGGATATTTCATGAATGTCAGTAACATAGTTTTATCCCTTAAATAATTTTTCTTTGTTACAGATACTTTTTGGGGTTGTCTCTACCAGAACCTCAAAAAAAAAAGTATGTCTTAAGAAAACAGTAATTCTTCCCCTTCATTTGCCCATTTGGGTTTGTGCTTATTTGATAGGTTCCTATTGTCCTCCTAAATTAGCCTTTTACAGATTCCAGAAAGTTCACAGTGTCATAATGACACAGAGGGGTTTTTGAGCTATGTGCAGAACATTTAGGTAAATACTTAACATGATGAGGAGTCTTCCTGTAGTTGGTGCTTCATGTTAAGAGCATCCCAGATTTCTTTGGTTGAGGACAAACCTGAAAGATTAACCCACTATCAAGGAACAGACTATGGTTGAAGAATTTGCACAGTTGCATTTTTTGGAAGAAAAATTCTGCCACGTGCAGAATTACTTGCTTCAATTAATCAGTCTTAAGAAAAATGGTTAGCTTTGTCATAATCTGGATCAGTCACTTGTGAAAGCGTATTGAGTTTTTGCTCACTGCTCAACCTGTGGCCTCATCAGGGGTGAGTGGAGCGTGATTTTCCTCTCTTCTGGCCACTTTGTTGCTAGTGTTGGGCCAGCATGGGGTTTGCTGATGTGAACCCACTGTTGGCTCATATTTGGCCTAGCATCCAGGATGACTGCAGGTACTTTCCAGACAGTTGCTTTTCAGATAGATGTCTGGAGTTCTTCCGCTCCAAGTGCAGAATTTTACACTTCTTGGTGAGCCTCCTGAAGTTACCCCGAGTGTATATAGACTTTTTTTCCCCCTTTGCTTTACAGCCATTTCTTGCCTTTCCTTGGTTTGTAAATTGGAGGTGCAGCCCTGAGTTTGTAATGTTAGTTACCACTGTGGATGTTTTAGCTTGGCAATGTCTTGCAGTTCACAGTGCACAGTGAACATACCCTAAGCCTGGCTGGCACCAAAGTGAATTTTCTGTATGTTTTTTCATGAATCACTGTACGTTTTTGGCTACCTCCAGCTGCCAAGATTGTTTGAAATACACCAAATAGCCTTAGGCATTTCTGCTTCAAGAAAGACTTGTTGATCCTTTTCTTAGTGAGAAAGATGGCATTTTTATCTCATATCTCAAATAGCAACAGTGGAAATTATATTTAGTGCTCAGTGGACTTGAAAGAAATCAATATTCTTTTTAGCTTGCATAAAAAAAAAAATCATAGGTTCTTAGCAAAACCATACTGTGCAGTATAATGAAAACTGCCATTATTCCTTTTTCTGTGGAGACTGTAGATTAGAGTTCAGGTACCAGCAGTATCACTTCTGGATGCTGGGATTTACCTATGGGCTCTGTAACAATGGTGACTGACATGATTAAGCTGTAGGTTGGTTGGAGAGACCCAGGTGGGACTACATTCCTCTCACACCTGCAGGGAATAGGGAGGGTTATGTTCAAGCACCACCTGAAGGTTGTCACTTGGGAATTCACTGCTGCAGCCATGCATGGATTCCTTCATCTAAAGGTCTGCACAATGTACTGCTCACCATTTCTTTCTCAACCCCCTGAAAGGGGGTTTGTCTTCATTTTCCAAAGGGTAGATGAACTGTAGAAAAACAAATTATTTCTATAGGACTCACATGAAAATTTCTGGTAGAGGTGATAAGTAAATCTGGGAGTTGTTTTAGAGTCCCTTTATGTACACAACAGATTCTACACAAGATTTAAACAAGGAGGGAGAAGCGCGTATTCTAGCTTGGATTTGGTGGCAGGATGCATATTCATTCTAAAAATAGAACGTTCTCTCTGTCATGGAAGAGCTTTATGTTTGAATTGGAGTAATCTCTGGAATGTATCTTTGTCCTGAGACAGTCTTTGTCTTTTTTTATTCCATGAATTACTCTCCCAGACAGTGAAAGTGATCCTACCTATTAGTAATATCCCATTTGGTTGAAGTGCCTCTTGAAGTGCTTAGTGTACATAGGTCATTGTAGTCTGTAGGGGAGGCTGGAGAACAGTAATGTGTTTGGAGAAAATCAGGAGGATGTAAGCAAAGGAAAGGCTCTTTGAAGCATTTAATGCATAATGTTTATTTTTGAACACTTTAGACTTGTTTCTGAAATAAATGGTGCCCCCAAAGTGTGAAAACCATGGCATGATAATCTTCGTAAATTACTAAAGTAAAGAAACAAAAATCTGCACTGTGACCATTTCAGCTCTTGCTTTCAATTGTAGAGGTTCCCCTCCCCCAAGTTTTAGCATTTGCCAGTTTGCATTTCAGTGAGGGTAAATATATTAGGAGTCCTAGTTCTTTCAATGATTATTAGAAGATATTGCCAAATATTTCAAATTATTCTTTTCTCTGGAGATCTGATCAGCACTATCGATGCATTGCATTGTAATACCTATATTATCCACGTGTCATGGCCTTCTGGGGACAGCTTTTTGATGACTCTGAGAGGGCTTTATGCAACAAATAAAACCTAAGGTTGTCAGGTTCTTCTCATTTTGCTTCTTTCTGATACTCATTGTTTTTGTCACATGAAGAAAAGGAGCAGGTTTACTAAAATTCCTGTTAATGCTGAGAATAATCATTGTCTTAGAAGGGGAACAGGACATTGATCTGTAGTGCCCAGAACAGAATTAATCAGTTCTATTTATTTGAGCCAACCGGCTGTATCTTATTTTATATTTAAATACTGGTTTTATTAAATATGGCATTATATAAGTGACCAATTGTTATTATTTCTCTTGGAGATTTCTTTTCAATATTTTGGCCAAAGTCTGTTCATAGTCATAGCTCATAGACAGCTGTAATTACAGTCCAATTAGCAGATATTCAGAGACACAAACTGTTTCATTGCTTTGAAGGGGTTAGTATGCTGGAAACTGGGAACTTTGGAGAGAAATAGTATGCAATTGCACATTAAAAAAAATCAAAGAAGAAAACATGCTGTCTGGCACTTTGTTAAGGAAGTGAGTGATGCATGAGTCTGTTTTGCCCAAATAAGAAGTGAACAATTCTATTTACCCCTACACTTACTCTTCAGTTGAAGTAATTGATTCAATACAAGTGTGTGTGGGTTTTTTGGCTTAGGTTTTTTTTCTTAGTAGAGTTGCTCTGTAATATTATCATCACGTTTTTCTTGTCTTGCTTTCCATGCTTTTCAGCAGTTCTGAATTATATATAAACCTCACATATATAGGCTTTGTCTTGTCTCTCTGTTAACTTGCAAGATTAACACTGCTGTTGACCAAAGTTAAGCAAATGCAATGAAGGCTGATATTTTTCCAATTAATTAGTGGAAATTGTTCCTGCCTGTGAACATCAGTATTCAGTGCACACTCATACCAGAATAAAATGGTTGGTCATTAGCTTCCAGTCCTCGGTGTCTAAACTTGACATTTCCTCCAAAAAAAAAAAATCCATCACGGTACTCCTGAAAGGTACAGAGATCACTTTTGGAACAAACACACTTGTTTTAGTAGGGCTTTACAGAGTTGGTTTGGAAATTGTAAAACATTGCATTCATCACCATGCTTAAAAGAATGGTTTATTCATGTATTTCAGATAGAATTATTTTTGCCTCTCTCTCTCTCTCTAATGCACTGCACTTTGGGATACAAATCATTTGAATGTGTCATACTGAAACTGTTGTCCTAGCTGGAAACCATGAGACCTGAGGAAAGTTTCCTTTTCTCCTTTAAAAGGGAAAAAGGTCTTTGTTAGGATTGATTCTTGTGGTAACCCAATGTAGATTAATGTGGAAGTAAAATAAAGTGGCTCTATGGAGTGGGTTGGACAGGAGAAGCAAAATAACTGTTCCTCTTTAGGTAATTGATATAGTAATGGTTTCTGTAAAGGAAATGTATAAAGTGCAGAAAACTGCTGTTTTGAAAAGGAGGTAGAAGGGAGAGCTGCTCAATGGTTATTTGTTCATGTCAGAGTTAAGAGATTATTTTAAATGCGATTTCCTTAATTATTTTATTTAGGCTGTCTCATTATGTTGGTTCTCAATGACCATGTCTCAGCTTGCTACATAGGTAACTGGCAAGAGCATCATCAGCTCATGAACCAAAGAATCCAGCTTGCTGCAAATGGAGCTGCACGGAAGATGTGAAAATAATCCAAATACTTCAAGGAACTGGGGGTTCTTCACCACACCCCAAAATGTACTCGCTCAAATCAGGCACTTTCAAATTCATTTCTTTTTCCGTCACTTGTAACGTGGAAGGTGCTGTCTGGCAGCCCTGGAAATTAAGTCCTCTATTTCTCCACAGGACAGGTATAGCAAGGGCGGCAGCAATGCAAGCTTCCCCACACTGTCCTGCCAATGTTCCTCAGCCCAGTTCTGAAGAAGTCTCTTCTGGAGGTGAGTGGGTGGAAGAGTCTCTGTCTGTGCAGAGACTGCTGCAGGGCAGTGGTTCCTGCAGGACAGGCTGTTGGATGGAGGCTGACCCCTTGTCTTGAGTGAACCACCAGTCTTTAAGATAATAATCAGTTTATGTATCATAAAGCGGCGCGGGCTGGATTCATTGAGGTTGCATAATTCTGCTTGACTGCTGCCACATTTTGGTATTTCTTTGTGGTGGGATGGCACCTGTATGTTTTTTTCTTTTTGCACTGTTTTGTTGCTAAAGACTCTGTCAATGCTTTATGCACACATCTCCGAAGTGGCATGTGAATAACTGAATGCAGCCTGGTTGTAAATGTGGTATTGAAAAGCAGTCACTGGTGGCAGCCGTGTGTGCACGAGGAGCTGTAGGGCACTAGACCAGGAGGCATGCTTTGAAATGCACCAGAAATTGATAAGAAACTGTTATGTTGGTTACCAGGATCTAAATGAACGATTAGGTTTCTGTTGCAAAGCCGTATCTTAACCACTTCTCTTTTCATAATTACTATGTAATTTAGATATTAACATCAATTAAGCTGGTAAACTAATGTTCGTTTTTAGATAATTCTACAATTAATGAAATCTGCCTATCTAAAGCTAGACATGCAACATTCTACACTATATGAAAATAAAGAGTATGTATTGCAGTTACAATAGATAGTTGTCATCCAAACCAGAAATATGTGATAAATTATGTGCAAGGAATTAATGATTGATGCAAGTTTTCAGAACAAAAATAATGAATGCTTACCAGTTTGGCAGATGAATTCTGATATACATTCCTGGAGTTACTTAAGTACTAAATACTTGAAATACAGTGAGAAGTGTTCTGTTTTCAGCCAAATTTACATCTCCTAAATACAGAAATAAATCTGAGAAAATGGGAAACAAAGGCTTAGCAAGGCTGTTAGGTCATGGTGAATTAATTTTCTAGTTTCAAATGCTGTGTGAAGGATTTGCAATGCCTTGATTGTCATTTGTAGTGTAGGCCCTTAAGTCTGTTTAACTCCATTTCTATGGCTGTTAGTAAACAGGTATGGTAACAAGAGATCATTGTACAATTCAATAATTGTATAAACTTAGCGTTGTTCCTGTCTGTTTCCACAAGATGATAAAGGAAGAAAAGTTAGTTTTCCTACTCAAACTAGATTTCCTGAAGGGATTTACTAATTTTTTTCTTTAAAGGATATGAATCAGAATAGTATTAATTCAATATACAGCTAAACCAGTTACTGACTTTTAATTTTTTTTTTCTAATTTTTTCAGGTAGCAGGGGATATGGACTTCCATTCATAATTAAAATTAATTACAAAGTCCTGTTGAGAAGTCATTTGAGACTGATCCATAAAGTGGAGAACAGTTTGAGGAACCTTATCATGACAATACATGGCTTTAGGATATTTGCTAATAAGTCACCTTACTTAATGTTTGTATGGTGCCAGTAAATCATTGGATTTGATTTTTTTCTGCTCTTTTGAGTGCAGTGCAGATTGCTAATCTCTTACTGATGTTGACAAAGCTGTAGAAAGGTCCAGAGTTGGCCTCCCACACACCTGAAGCCCAGAATTTCAGCTCAAACCTCCCTCTCTGCCATGTAAACCTTTGAAGATAATTATATACCCTGTCACAATTAAACCTTTTTTATAATAGACTTTATTTTAAATTCAAGTACAAAAATACATTTTCAGTAAAACACAAAAGAATGGTCATAGAGACCGTTTTCTTCACACAGTTTTTATTCATACCACATTCATCTTTCTGTCTCTGCATCTGCTTTCTGTGAATACTAATTAATAGAGAGTCTGATTTTTTCTGGGTATTTACATTGAATAGTGGTGATCTAAAATAGCACACTTGTAAACCAGCATATGGCCCAGAGCTCCTTGGTCCTGGAGTCCTTCCTTAGACAAATCCGTTGTTTCTACTGTGATTGCTTACATGAGAAGAGACTTTGGCATTACATTCATAGCTACAGATCCCCGTCTTAAGAGCTTCCACTTGATCAACTTGTCTTTACTTCCAGTTATATCCTCGTGATTGTACAGACTCTCAGACCCTCTGCCCAGGGACTGGGAGTAGAGGAAGGTTAAACCAGTCTTTCAAGAGGGTATATAAATATTTTCCTGAAGATGCAGTAAATTGGTTTGAGGCTTCAGGCTCAATTTTACAAACTCTTTTTTTTTCACCAACCATAGATAACAGAGTTTAAGGGACATAGTCAAAATTTTGGACCAAGTGTCAGAGACAGAGGTTGCAAACAAGGAATAAGAAACACTTCAGGTTCACATTGAATAATGTGTGGTCTTTGCATAGTTGGGAAACCCCCATACTAAAATGTTCCTTTTTTGACTTTGTCTGTGAAGGTAATATAGATCTGTGTTTATAATAGAACCACAAGGGACTTTGCTTATTCCCAGTCTTCTGGAGATACATCTTGAAAAGTGTTTCCCTAGCAGGTTTGGAGCTAGGGTGGAGTACATTTGTCAATGTGTGATGATCTGGAAGGAACTGTGTTATGTTAGATTGTTCAAAAGGAAGTGTTTATTTGAGGCACTTAGAAATATTTCACCTGTCAACAATTCACTTCTACAAATAAATTACTGAGATACAGCAGAAGGAAATGCCTTCTAATCAAAACTTTATGCCACTGGCATCTGTAAGTAAAATGGAGGCTAAATTGCCAAAGGAAATGAAATCTCATTGCTCAACTATCAGGCTGTGTAACTAATTTCATAGACTTATCACACAGTTATCACAGGCTTCTATCATGTTACTATTTAGAATTTTTGGGATTGTAGGAAGGAATTTGTCACGTGTCTCTGGGTTTCATGAAGGGCTAAGTTTTTACCCTCCACTGGTCTTTAGGTTCACAGTTTTAGTCCAGTGCTTTGCGACAAGATACCATTATCAATCAATAGCTATATAACAGAGTATATAAAAAATACTTGGTTTTAAATTTGTTTAGTATTCTACAGCAATACTGTGGCATCTGTAAAGGTTTGAGTGTTGCCACACATGGAACTCATTGCAGAACAATTGCTGTGAACTCTTAGAGGGCGAGGAAGAAATTTTTCTGTGCACACATAAAGCCAACCCTGCCTAAGTCTTTGGATATTCTGGTGATGCAGGTAATATGTATTTGTAGCAGACTCTGTGCGAGGAAAAAACAAACAAATAGTCCCCCAAGTCCCACAATAACAATTTCACCTGTTTAATTATTTTCTTTTGAGTGCCTAGAAAATTTAGGCCTATTGAAATTGCTTTTGATCTTGTAGCAGAGTGTTTGAACTCAGATATTGAAAACAGTTCAACCCAAAAAAATGCTGCATACACAGGATGAGCTATGCAGACAAAAAATGAAAAGGTGATACAGAATGTAAATCCTCCTTCAGGAGCCTTATGAGAATGCCATCTGATTATCATAATGACGACACAGGTAACCATCATTCTCTGCATCTCATAAAATCCTTACTCACAAATGAGCTGAGTTTTCACAAAGTCAAACTATCAGATCAGCCACAAAACCCCATGGTTTTGGGTTTTGTCATTCTTCAGTTCCTAGGAAGACTGATGAGATCTAACAGCTCAAGAGTACTGAGGCTGATGAAATCTAAATTTTCCATAAGTTTTTTCTACTTTAGTATGCAGCAAATGAAAAATTAGCAAAGTAAATACTGAGACCCTAGAATTGTGAGATTTTCTGTGGCAAAAGGAAGGTTTGTTTGCACTTAAATAATGTTTGCAGTTTCTTTCTTAGATTCATCTACTCTGCAATTTGGAGTTGATAGTGAATTTCTCCTGCACTTTAATGGTTGTTGTGCCAGGAGGCTGTGGATTTTTGTAGATTTTCTTTTGCTTGATCAAATACTCTAGGCTCTTACAGGGAGATGAAGCAAATTAGGAAATGTGTTCTTTTTTAAAAAAATACTTAAGAATATGCTTCAGGAAAAAGAAAACTTAATTTGTTTTAAAGGACAGATGCATCTTAAAAAGCACTTAAATTTTAATCAATCCCTTAATTTATATTAATCTGTAATGAAAAAAACCCCAGTGATTAAAATCCCAGGAAATTGATTTGAGCTTACAAGCTGAGTTGTTAGCTGGAATTTAGAGGTTTTGCTGTAACAGTCTATAAGATCCTGTCTGTGTGTTAAGTGCTGAATGACCTTGTGCCATTTATATTGCTCTGTGGTTTGTCAAAAGAAAAAAAGCTTGATTTGATAAATAAGTAGGAGAGAATGAAAATATGTATTCTGGCAGTGTGTGACCAGGTTAGGAGAGCAATGTGCTGTTTGTTCTTTAAGATGGAAGCAGTGGATATAACTTAAGAATTACATTTATTCTGGATAGCAATTGCTTTTTCTTTTTGCTTTTTTAATTCTGAGATTTTTTTTTTTTTACTAGTGTTTACACCAACACTGTTGGTTTGTGAGAAAGGAGTCTCTGTGCTAGTTTACTTAATTTTGCAAGAGTGCTGGAGTGAAGGCTGCCTATTTATGTCAGGTAGAGCACAATGGGACAGTATTCTTTAACTTCCAGAACTATGAAAAAACATTCAGAAGAATTGATGTGTAACTGGAAAGGAAACTATAATTGTAAATAGGTTTTGGGGTTGAGTTTCTTTTAGGATTTTGGGTTGGTTTTATTTTTTGTATGTTTTAAATTGAGGTTTGGCTGCCAAGTTCTGAATGGTTGGGAATAGTTTGAAGGTCTGATTCAAAGTAATTGATTCAGTATTGTCTCCAGCCCCACTCCTGCCTGGTGGCTGATGGTTTGTGCCGTCCCTGATGGGTCAGAGGATACTGGGAGATTTTTGGGGGCCCTGTAGGGTGGGTGCTGCTAGATTAATGCTGATTCTGCTTCTTCCTTCCCTCCCCCTGCTTTCTTCTGCATCTCCCTCCCCATAAAATACCCTCTTGGCTAAATGCTTGTGCAGAAGAAAACTGATGTTATGGCCTGTGTACTTTGCCTTTCCTGGTTTTCCAGCTCTCAGTGCAGTGACTGTGACAAGTGCACTGTGAACCTGCTGCCTTTGCCCTTGAACCTCTTAGTCGGTGTATAGAGATTTCCTGTGTGGAGTAATCTCCATTGCTGGAGATGGTGCAAGTGTGTGTTTTCTTGTAACTTGGACTGGAATCTGACACAAGTTCTGAGCAGATTTCGTGCTGGTTTTGAGCTGAGCACTTCACAAGGTAAAGGAAGCTGGGAAGCAAATTGAGTTGAGCCTTGCCTGCAAGTAATCAAATTTTTTAATCTGTGGTGCTGCTGGTTTCACACTGATAGAGATCATTATTTTCTAGTACCTTCTTAATGATGGTATTTTTCTTCCTAATATTTATACTTGTTTGCTTATGCTGTTAGCTTGGTTACGTAGAGTCTGTGTGCTGAAACTCTGCTTAGAGATGAGGCTGTGTCATGGAGATCTATTCCACATATTGATCCTGCCATTGACTTCCCTTCACAGGAACGGGATATGAGTGAAGAAAATGCTACTGTGTTAATGTTAGACACAGAAAACATCTCCTCTGTTCACAGGATCAGCTTTCTAGTATCAATATGCAGAAGAAACAGCTGAACTGATGTTTCAGGCAGTTGGCTGTAGAGCTGCATGAAAATGGGCGTGGAGGAGTGACTGATACCAACAGATCAGCAAAAGGCACCGTAAAACAAAACTAAAGCCTCTCCCATCCTGGAGAGATTTATAAACGGTGTCAGCAAGCAGATCTACTTCTCACCTGACTGGGGCTTACCTGTTAGCTTGGAATTTTCCTTGTAGAACAGGAACTTGTTCTACATCATCTCCAGACAGTGTGTCACCAGTTACACTGTGCTTCATCTGGGCAGCCAAGTATGCCTCTTTCTTTCTTTCTTTCTTTCCATGAGCTAAGTAAACGTAAAACCTAAACTGAAGATTTAATGATAGGGAAAACCCTGTGTTGCTGCTCACTCCTTTTAAAGATCCGGTACTGTGCTAGAGGGCAGAGAGCACTGTGGTATGAAACCAACATTTCACTGAAGTCAGTGTTACTGATTGCAAGTGAAGGTTTCCATGGGCTGTGTATGAGACCGAGTATAATCTAAATGTTAGATGTCACTTAAAAGTATGTGATGAATAGTGGGATAGAGACAGAGATGCGTGGTGGGAAGGGAGAGAAGGCTTTAATAGTAAAACTCTAGGGTGTGCTCATTTAGGATCACCATACCCTTTATCCAGTACCATAGAGGGAGGAAATCATAATCATGCCAAGAGCTGAACAGCTGTTGCCCTTCTACACAGGCTGATGCCTCCAAGGGTGTATTTACAGAAAAATGAAACTGGGAGCATGGAATGGGTGCATAGGATAGTCTAAGCCAATTAATCTCTAACTTTGCAATATGTATATATGTATGTATATGTAAAGGGTGTATATCTATGTATTTGCAGTATATGGTTTTTTTTCTTTTCTCAAAACAGAATAAGGTTTTGCATTTAATTTTAGATGTTTTCTCTTTGATCTACCTCTTTAAATCTGATTGAAGGAAACTGAATGTTCTCTTTTTGGAACATAAGCGGCTATGCATTTCCTATTTTGAATGCTTTGGGATTATTATGTGTTTTTATAGTATTAAGTTAAATAAATAGACGTGTATCAGCAATTTTGAGGATGTGAGCTTAGTGTGCAAACATCTGTTGTGTATATTTGATGTGTCCCCCTGCCTTTCCAATAAGCCTTTTGAGATGTATCTTTTCAGTATAGTTATTACTGGGAGATTGATAATGTTGACCGTGGTCCTGTGACCATAACCACAGTACTCTGAACATAAAAGATGAATTCTTTTTTCTGTTCAGTTTTCTTAAGCTCTCTTTGTCTCTACTGGTGGAGTGCTTCTATATTGAGGATTCCACAGAAGAAAAACTGGCATACTGACATCTTAAATATTGCTTGTGGTAGCTTCTACTGTTGGAAGTTTTTGAGAATTGGGAAGGACTTGGCAGTACGTGAGTGTGCACATGAATGATTCCCCCCTGCCCCCCACTGTTCTGGCTGGCAGATGGTCCTTGAAGGACTTCTGCCAGCAAGTGCAAGTTAGAATAGCCTCTAGGAGTGACTGATACCAGGCAGCCTTTCTCCCTTGCTGAGCTCAGCAGAACAAACCTGCTAGTGAACCCGATCTATAATTTTCAGAGTTATTTCATATTTTTTGTGTCAGAAATCACAGTAGCGGCAGAGCAGAGTGTTTAGCTCCCCATGAGAGTTGTCAAACATAACCAAATATGAAATTAAATGTTTGTTACAAAATAAATGCCTGGGAGAATGAGTTTCCAATCTTAATGCTGCAATAACAGAAGTACCTTTTAAAATACAAGCTTTAATATAAATTTTTTGTTCAAAACATTTCCTTCTGAAAAAAAGCACAAGTAAGACAGTTTTGCAGGTTGGGATGATCTTCAGGATGCCAGTAAATGTTGCTCTGTAGCACCACTCTTACTGCCATATTAGTTCTAAATGGAACTGTTGTGGTTTCACCCCCTCTGGCAGCCAAGCCCCAGGCAGCTGCTTGCTCACTCCCCTACCAGCAGGATTAGGGAGAGAATTGGAAGGGTGAAAGCTGGAAAACTCAAGGGTTGAGATAAAGACAGTGTAACAGGGAAAACAGAAGCCACATGCACAGGCAAAGCAAAACAAAGAATTAATTCACTGCTTCCCATGTGCAGGCAGGTGTTCAGCCATCTCCAGGAGAGCAGGGCCCATCACACCTAATAGTGACTTGGAAAGACAAACATCACTCCAAACGTCCCCCTTTCCTCCTTTTTCCCCCACTTTATGTAGTGAGCATCATGTCTCATCGTCTGTAATATCCCTTTGGTCACCTGTCCTGGCTGTGTCTCCTCCCAGCTTCTTATGCACCTTCCACTTCCTTGTCAGTGTGGCCATACCAAAAGCAGAAAAGGCCCTGGCTCTGTCTAAGTGCTGGTCAGCAATAATAGAAACATCTCCATATTATCAACCCTGTGTTCAGCACAAATCCAAAACACGCCCTTATAGTAGCCATTGTGAAGAAAATTACCCCAGACAAAAGCAGCACATTAACCCAGATTTAACCAGTGACTATGTATTTAGTAATTATTGGTTTCTTTTTGTGTAAGATAGTGGAACTTCATTTTGCAGATGAGGATTCCTCTTTCGTATTAATTCTTTTTGAATTAATATTTCTCATTCCTTTTTAGTTCCAAATCCTCCCCTGAACACTGGTTCTCTCCCTGACCTCTAATACTGTGGATTAAAAAAAAAAAAAAGAACTCCAGATGGTTCACTTCATAGAATGAGGGCACCTTTATTTGTAAGGCATTTACATGGGTTAAAAATCCAACAGAGAAGATAAACTATCTTAATCAGTGGTCCATAAAAATTATGTATGTGGTTTCAGACAACCATGATTGTAGTGTGACACTGGATAAGTATCTCCCAGACTTCTCACAGGCTATCAGAGCTAACTGAACTAACCAAGCCTGATGAAAATCTGTCTTATATTGTTGAGTATCCCATACCTTCTGGACTCTACTGTAATTACTGCAGTAGCAGGTGGTTTTCTGCAGCTTTGCAGGAGTGGGGTTTGGTATCTGGTCATCAGTGAGTGGTTACAGAATAGAGCAGAGGTCAGTCCCCTGTGTGCCCCTCATGGACCAAAGCAGATATCTTTTAGTAATCTTGTGGTGCATATCTTTCAAATTGCAGAATTCAGTTTGAATGCTGGGACTTCTTCTCTGTGCCACAAGGCTTGGAAGAAATGCTGGAGATAAATAAGACATTATTTGACAGAACTGCTGGTGAAAATACTGCTCTTACTAACATTCGATGTGGTTGTAATAATTGCAAAAGTATCAGAACTGTTGGGTGACTGAATTAATTTTGGTTGAGAAATGTTTGTAGAAAGAAGATACCAACATGGCGATACAATTTGTAAAACCCTAACCTCAAGAATAAAGATTTACATGGACTTTGATAATGCAGAGATTTAATTGAATGTGTTGTTTAGCTCTTCCCTAAATCAGGATCATGCATATCTTTCCTGTTATTTAAACTGTGATAGCACTGAGTCACTAGGCACAGCTGATTCTCTAAACACACAGGGAGCTGGTTTCTGCCCAGAGGAATGTAGTGTTAAGTATGAGACAAGGCAGAGACAGTGTGAGAATGTATTAAAACAGGGGGAACATGAGGTCATGGTGACTGGTCAGCACAAGAAGCAGCTGTAATAGGAACCTGGCTGCCAAGTGTCTTTGTTTTATGATAATCCATTTGTTGCAGTGCCCTGAGGAATATGGTTTGTTTTAGCAGAGCTCCAGAGTTGAATGTAGACTGAGCTGATCATCCAGTCCCTGAAAACGTTCTTCACATTGAAAATATTCTCACGTTACCCTTTGTAATTATTTTCTGCAAATAACGATGCAATAATAATAATTACCTCTATAATAACTGAGCAACTGTACTCGTACTCAGTTGTGTGACAGTGTCCTTGAATATCCTGGCACTCCAGTGATTACTCAAAAAACTTAAGGTAAGCCAGAGAACTTTGCTGGTTACCAGTGAGCTATGAAAAACATTTCATCAAAATACATAGAAATGCATCTGAGGGTTCCTCAAAAATCTGGAACATAAATATGCAGAAAGAGAAAATTCATGGCAGTCATCTTCTTTGGAGAAACTTAGAGGACTTCACAAGGGTGACAGTCCTAAGCATTTAAATCTTAGTGTAGGTAGATTTGACATGAATGCTTTAATGTTTATTTAAAAAATAGGTACCGTAAAATTTGTCACTGTGTTGTGTAGTTTGAATGTAATGCAGTAAATCTCTAAGCCTTGTCATGGGGACCTGACATGCCTTGAGTGCTCTCTCTGTCCACAAATGGCCCTTCAGTGAGGTAAAGGACTGATGGTGCCGGGGTCAGGACAGAGCAAAGTGCTCTCCAAAGTGGCTTTTCTGCAAAGATGTTATTTTCTTGTCTACCAGATTCCAGACAGACTCAGTCTCTCTCTCTGTCTCTGATGGAATTCTAAGCCATAATTGATTCATAATCTATCCTCAGAGATTTTTTATGACTCTCTCAGTTATTCCTAGATAAACCAGATTTGAATTGAGTTCAGCTGGTTTCAGCAACAGATGTCAGGTATCACTAAATAATGAGGGGTCATGTAGGAGAAAGCCAAAAATTACTCTTTCTGTAATCTTGACCAAATGAATCTTTTACTCACTGCATGTTTTTCAAAATAGTTTTGTATTTTTACTGTTAGCGAAATACTGGGATACACATAATACATGAGTGTTGCTGTGGAATTGAGTAGAGTTGTATTGGGAATGTGTATTTTTCCAGTTTACTTTTAATTCATTTTTCACCCATTATTAAATTTAAAAATAAGAGAATTACAAGTAGTGCCATAAATCAATATGTGTCCTGAACTGCAGAGCAAGTCATTTTTATAAGAGGGCAAGCCCCTGTGTTTTTAATAAATCAAGTTCATTATCTTTTGAGCTTCTTGATTAAAGTAATTAGTCATTTAGGCTGATACAAATGCATCAGTGAATACTTTGCTTTGTTTCACAAATATGAAATCTTAACTTGTTTTGTAAGGGTCATTGGTTATAAACAGCTACAGATTGTCATGTAAATTTGTTGTTTTGTTTGTGGGGAAGTAGTTTCTGCCAATGCAAATTAATACACCAAGCAACTCTCCTGGAGTTAGAACAAACTGCCTTTAAGACTGTGGCATGGAGAGTAATTTAAAATGCCCGATAGGACATAGCAGGTGGAGCTGGGGAGGGAGTTGGTGGTGGCTGAGGGTCTCGGGTTGGTGAGGGACCCCGGGCTGTGCAGCTGGTGGCCACCCAGGAAGGCTGGGTGGGCTTCCCCGCTTCTGCAGTGGCCACGCTGAGAGCTGCCTGTTCCCACAAACCGCTCTGGAGGGCTCTGGTTACTGTCATTTCCAAAATATTTGGGAATTTGAGACCTGTGTGTGCTTTTATATCTGCAGAATGCTGCTGTTACCTGAGAGGCTTCAGTTCGACATGTGTGTCACTCCAGCTAGGTATTAAAAGGTCATTGCCAAGCTAAAGTTCCTGCTTTTGAGAAAAGCACACACGAGATTGTATTTCCTCCTGCTCTTCTTCAGCTGTTAGTAAGAGTAGTTTCTTCTGGGGTAGGGTCAAACACAACTTATATTTCAGTATGAAAACCATTGCGTTCCTGAGGAAAGTTTCTCTATTTCCAGGTGTCAGTTCTGACCATAAAATACTTGGCATCATATTTCTAAAGGTTGCCCTTCAACTGGAATAAATCCATACATTGGGGACAGAAGTTCAGATGTCTCCTGACTTGTTTTGTGGATGTTAATTAGGTATGTCTATGCTCACAGGTAGAACGAAGTAGGATGAGCCTGATAATTTCAGTGTAAGTCTAGTTTTTCTTCTGAATATCAAGTGTTACAGGATCTGTGAAAATGCAACATTAGAAAGGACCTAATGATCGACCTTGACTGCAGCTCTTATTTAAAGAAAACAAGTCTTCTTTCTGCTTTGGTTTCTTTGTAGAACTGCAATGCAAGGATAATTGTGAGCCTCCAAATTCTTTCTTTTCATATTAGATTACATCCTTTAGGGTTAAAATAAGGGAAACCTTTCCAGCAGTTACTTTGGTCACCTGCTGTGCAAACTAATAATGCCATGCTATTCTCAAAAGGCGTGTCAGTCACAGTCACATTTGAATTTTAGTGTTTCAGGAAGGAGACAATCAAGAGAGGGAAATTAGCTGAACTAGTGCTATGTTGTACTACCTGATTTTGAAATGTACAGTCAATCAAATACATGAAGAATAGAAGGTGTGTTTTTAAGGAGGTACAGGTTTCTTTATAGGATTTTTTGGTGAATTTTAATGGTGAAATATTAATAAGGAGACATTACTATAGGTTCTTTTCTCTTTTCGCTTTTGCTCCAGTGAGAAATACTTAATAACATATGGAGTGAGGATTTGAGAGATTCAGCTTATGAAAGAGGGTAATTGTGACTAAGTGCAGGTTAACACATGAGCTCTGGCATTTGTTTTCCTGTTAGCAATGAAACACTGCACAATGTTCTCAGGGAGGCTTAAACGTGCTTTAGAGAAAGACTTTGCATATGCTAGGACAAAGAAAATAGATCTTTTTCAGAGGGTTCTAAGCATTCTAGCATTTTCCACACTAAAAAAAAGCTGGGCTACAAGAAGTCCTCTAAAAGGATGAACACTGTAATTTGAAAGGAAAATAGGTACTCGTGACTGTTCACCACCTGGATATTAATGCAGGCAATTACCAGGTCCTGCCTTTCAAACATTATTATGTTAGAGCAAGAAAAAAGCTTATATTGTATTTTATGTGACCTTTCTAATACTATATATACACATATAGATTTGTGTTATTTGTCTCTGATTCACCAAATGTTTCTTACGTGTGGCTCAAGGCATGTATTTATTGCAAGGCTTCAAGCTGTGGTAAGCAAGGTCGTAGATTAAGAATTGATTTCCACAGTTGCTCTAGCATACAAACTAAATTTCTCTTGGTTGGTTATAAAAACTACAGCTGGGCATAAATTCAGCTTTTCAACATTGTCTTGAAAATAAATGTTAAAGCAAATGAGAAAATGCTCTGTATGTATTGCATGCTTAATTTAGACCTTCAGCTAAAACTTAAGGAAAGCAAATGGGTTTTGTGCTGCAGACTACTAAGTAAAACTGTGCTAGTAATGAAAATGGTGGGGGTTTTATTTCACTTGTGCTTTCTTGTTATGATTTTATTTTTTTAAATTCAGATTTCCTGCACAGTTTGCATCAAATCATGTTTTGATCAATATCTAGATTAGTCCTCTTTTTACTATATGCTTCTAGAGTCTTTGCTAATTGTAATAAGAATGTGGGTTTCAAAATGAAGTATACCTTCTCTTCTTTGGAAACAGTCCTACTGGAAATAGAAAAATCCTGCTGTTTTATTAGTATTGTCTCTAATGAATTGTCTCATGTGAAACAAGTGATCTTTTTAAACTGAAGACTATATTTAGATTGAACTGAAAATGTGCTTTATCAAGGAGGTGTGTTCTGGGGGTGTTTTTACGGTGTTCTTTGTGGGTTGTCATGTTGGGTTTTGCTTTTAAGATGTGCGTTGTGTTGGTAACAGTAGTAGAGCTTAACTGTATGCAGAAATCAATTTGTGTAAATGTCAAATTCACTCTTTCATGAATCCTTGCAGCAATACACAGATTCCTACTGAATACATAATAAATCTCAAGTTGGAGAAATTGGCTTCTTAGACACATCTTTAAAGAAAATATTTCTGATATAAATACCCTGACCTCTGTTATTGAATTAGTATGCCTAGAACAGCAATCATAATATGTAGTGTATATTTCCAGATCACTATCAACATCATCAGGTGGCTTTAAAAAAATACTAACTTGGCCTCTACTGTTTCTGCACATGTCATAGCTACTGTTTCTGCTAGTAGCAGAGGAACCAAATTGCAAGATTATTTTTCTAAGATAACAGAGAATATTGTGTTAGCTTGATGGAAACTCTTGTGTGCACACTGTACCTTATGGCACTGGCCCACGATGGAGTAGTGTGTCAAAGGTTTTGTGGTGCTCTTTTCTGCTAAAACAATGGCTGAATTGCCAACCCTTTTGCACATTAGTGCATGAAATAACTTTCTCACAGTGATCACAATATGTATGTGAAGAAAAGCACTTGGAAAGCCAAGTGCTTTGTGATGGGAGGAATAAAACAGTTTGGTGAGTAAAACAGGTAAGGATTTGAAATATAAATTTTATTAAGGAAAACGTGTTTGGAAATGAAGTACCTCAGAAATCACCCCTCTTGCCAATTCAGATGGATGTTTTGGAGGAATGAAGTTGTGAAATTTATATGTTGGTAATGGTTTTTATCCCCTCCCCAAACTGCAGTTTGCAGGATTAGAAGACACAGATCTCCTTTCATAGCTGTTCCCAACCAACCAGTTAGCACTTCACCATATTTTGCAAAAGTTTGAGTGGCAACTTATTTTAATGTATTGAAAAGTGAGGATTTTGTCAGTGTTTAAAATGCCCATGTCTATAACAAACTTCCTTTTGACTTCATTGAGATTTCCATATGGAGATACCTCAAAAAATGCAGCTTTGTGGTGAAATACCGTGAATCTATTCAACTCAGACTGTCTCTGAATAATAAAAAGGTCTCACTGAAAGCTCTGTTAGGAAGGAATTATGATTATCAAGTCTGGTAGTCAGGAAGGCTTGTCGTTAGTGTATGACTGCAGGACAACTCAAGCATGGTCATGGCTGACTGAATACAAGATTTATGCCCATTTCTGAAATGCAGATTTCTTTTTTTGAGAAACACTGAAATATGTATGAAGAATTTTGGACTGATTCATTAACTTTGAATAAATTCCTACAACAAATGAGTGAAATGAAGAGAAAGCAAAATTAACTACCTTAGCAAGACTCCTTATGTGAGGTTGGCTGCCTGCAGAGACACAGGACGGACAGATCACTGATAATTCATTGAAGATCCATTTGATGGTAAACTTCGAGAAACAGAATCTTTTCAGAAGCAGATATAGCAGCACCCTCTGAGATTTATGGGCAGGAGTTGACAGTGTACACCTGAGGAATGTCTGTCTAGCTGCAGCCTAGAAGTTTGGGCTTATGTAGGAATCTGTTGGGAAAGTTTTGTTTGAAAAAGTGCACCCACAACATGTATTTGAGACTGCTGGGGTCTTTGAGTTAGCAGAGAAGTGTGCTCGGTGACTTAGGCACCCAAAGATGATCAGAGGGCTGGAGCACCTCTTCTGTGAGGAAAGGCTGAGAAAATTGAGGTTGTTCAGCCTGGAAAAAAGAAGGCTCTGGGGTGACCTTATTGTGTCCTGCCAGTACCTGAAGGGGATGCAAGGGAGCTGGAGAGGGACTTCTAGCAGGGGTATATATTGACAGGACAAGGGGGACTGGCCTTAAAGTGAAAGAGGGAAGGTTTAAATTGAATGTTAGGAAGAAATTATTCTCTCTGGGGGTGGTGAAACACTAAAATAGGTTGCCCAGAAGTTGTGGTTGCCTCATCCCTGGAAGCATTCAAAGACAGAGATAGGGCCCTGAGGAACCTGGTCTAGTGGAAGGTGTCCCTGGCCATGGTAAGTGGTTGGAACTATATGATCTTCAAGGTCCCTTCAATCCATACCATTCAAAGATTCTGTGATTCTGTGAGCTGAGTCTTCCCTTTGCATTTTAATTCTGGCTTGTTTGTTATCTCAGCACTTCATGTGAAATCTAGAAAACTTTCTAGTCTTTCAGTCTTTCTGATTTTAATTGGAGAACTAAACTTGTCAAGTTCCCTGAAGGTCTAAAGTGTGCAAATATAAATATTATTATACTTGGATTTTTGTAAAACAATTTGTGCTTCTTCTTATGTTGTTATCAAAATGTACAAATACTCTGGTGGTATTACTACATTACATTAGTGGGGATTAATGCTGCAAAACCCAATATCTGCAGCTGGAGGGCAAACCACATCATTTCAGAAAGATCCAGGGACTGCAGTCATTTACATTTGATTGGGTTTTCTTGGATGCATATGCAATTTCTCTGCACCCCACTGTACAGCATTTGGAGCCAGGCTCTGGTCTGAAGAAGGCGACTAATGACAGCAATTATCTATTGCTCTTTTGTCTGCACATCTGCTTGGGAACATAACTCTTTGGCTTGGGTTAAAACAGCAGTGAGAGAAAAAGTATAAATCATGGAAGTAGTCATGGATTCCCAACTTCATCCCTCCGCCACCCGCTGCCTTGCTCTGGAAAGGATGGTTCTGTGAATTACACTCAGGCAGAGGTTGTGAACAACTGGTCTGGCTGAGACTCTTCCTGAGCCTCCTTCTGTGTCGTGTTCCCTCAACACCAGAAATATCTTCTCTAAGACTTCAGTAAACATGTTCATTGGTTTTTTTCCCTCTCATGATAGCATTTGCATCAAGGACCAGATGACAGCACCAAATGATGATTGGGTCACATGGCTTTATGCTCTGTTTTGATGGTGGAAAATGGGACATACTGTATGATGTTAGTAGGGAGAAGGATTCGAATGAGCAAGATGATCAAGAAGCTTCCAAACAATGAAACTATGTAACCAAAGGAGTCCTATAATGCAGCTTTCAAATGCTCTGTAATTTAAAAGTATCAAGCTTGTTGCTACATTCTGTTTTAAAACGACTTTACTCATTCTTCTCTGCTTGTCTACTGTGGAATTTTTCCTTTGTGGAAGGACTGGCTTGAAACATTTAGGGTTTTTCTCTCTGTTGTATATGGGGTAAACATCCAGCCAAGCATGAAGCAGTTCTTTACTAAGAATTCCACCTCTGTGGTTACTCCATTGCTGTGATTACATTTGAGCAGCTTTAGATTTCAGTACTGTTGCTTTCAGTTTTTAATTAAAAGTTTTCTTATCCACAGACCAGAACTATAGGGGGTTTTGTATCTACTAACACTGCCCCCCCCACCCCCCAAAGGTTCAGCTGTGAGTGAAATGCTATTAAAAGCAATATTGGTACAGACACCAAGTGGGAAGAGACAGCAAGCATGTAGTAAAGAACAATTAATTTGTTTCACAATGAAATGTATGCAAAACAATAAATTATTTTAAAACAGGTTTTCTTCTGTTTATCTTCTTTGAATCTCAATTTTCTATAAGATTAATAATAGTAATTTTCTAACTAGGCAGTGGAGACTTTGGTTCCACTTACTGTCTCGGTAATATTGCACTGAAATGCTTGTATTTTTCAATGCTGGTACTTTATTTTAGTAATCAACCACTATGCATTGACTGTCTTGAAATTTAGTACTTTCTACACCTACAGGTTTTGATAAAGGCATGCAGACTTCATTTAGTTAATCAGTATAAGACAAAAATAAGATACTTGATGGATTTTTCATAAGGACACACATTTTTGTGTACAGATAAATGAACACATTAGGTTGTTCAACAGCTGTGTCTAAGTATATGTAGAAGTAGGCATTTATGCTGGGCACAAATTTATTTTTTCTCCACATATGCAGACATAAGGCCCAGGTAAAAATTATGTTTTCTTCACATATGCAGGCATAAGGCCCAGGTAAAAATGTAATGTTTCTTTTCTAGACAGTGTACTAATGTCCTTTGGTTAGTTACTTTATACGAACATGTTTCTGTATTACGGTGCAGGAGGACTGTAGCATTCATCATAAAAACTCAGATTTGAGCAGAATAAGATGACTTTTCCAAAAGCAAACTTGCAAGAAAAGTTCTTACATTTGAAGGCCTGTGGTTGACTTTTTAAAATTACGGTTAATTGTTCAGCTGACCCATTTGTCTAGCAAAAGGAGTACTAAATCCTGTGACACTGACAATAGAACTTTGGTCATTGGAATCCAATATTCATTGCTTGAGGGCGTTTGCTTTTATAAACAGGATCTATGATTGTTAATGTTCTTCTTAGTATCCTAAATCAGCATTTGGAGCATACATATTTCAGGTGCAAATACACAGCCAGAGCTTGATACTATTACTGCTGTGTTCCATGAATTTATTTGGTAAGTATTTTCATATTTTTAAAATAAAGAGTATGGATTTTTTTTTTACCAAGTTTTTGCAATGGATACTTCATCACTAAAGATCAGCATTATGGTGGATCCTTTCCGAGTCTTTGCTCGCTGGCAAACTGCAGTGCCACACCTTCTGAAAACATGCAGGTGGATTTAGAAGAACACCTTTGATTGCTGATTCAAGTTTAAGAAGAGGCATCAGCAGCATAATGTGTCTGTACTACAAATTTCACTCCATTGGAATTCTGCTCAGTGTTTTCCAGTGCCATGCATGTTCTGTTACATGGCATACATCTACACTGGCTCAACCAGCAGAAAATCAACAAAAACACGCAGATCCTGTGAGAGATGCTTGAAGAAGCTGAAGAAATAGAGGTCATCTGGTGTGAGACTTCTAGGTATGCTCTTCTTTTTATCAACAAAATGACTTAGTACTTGAACAATTGATTTCTTTTACCTGATGTCTGAATACAGATTTGATTATAGTATTTACTGCTCTCTTGTTGATAGGAAGTTGAAGAAGGGAATTCATGTTGAATGCAGGGCAGTTCATATTACTACAACATTTTTTTCCCTTTTCCACACCTTCAGTAAGACACAGTTGCATGTGACAATTTGAATGCTTTCCTAGTGACATGGAGAATCAAAAGAGAAGGCCTTGCAAATAGAAATTAGTTGTTATTTGCTCATTTGAAACTGGCAAGGAAACAGCTAATACATTGCTCCATGACTAACTCAAAGTGACGAATGATAACCTGAACAGTTTTATACATCACATCATTCATGTACTTGATCATTGTTCTCTCACTGTGTTTTCTGTTCTTGGCCTGAGTTTATTTGTGGCAGAGAGCTCTTTTTGGATGCCTTTTGGTTTCTGTTTTCCTTTGTTTTAAAAATAATCATACTGCAAATCTTACACTTAGATGAGTGTTGGAGTTCGTTCTTGCTTTGCTGTCTAGATCATGAGCATCTGACACATGGCAGTTCTCAGCTTGCTGCAGAACTAACCCAGTAACTCCATGCTGTTCTGATTTTTGTCTCTTTTTGCCTCTCAAAGGCACGAATGTGAGGATGTTTCCTGACTCCTTAGTACTTCTTTTACTTAATTGACACTTATTTCTCATTTATTCAGAAGGATTAGGTGCTGGTAAATCTAGCTACACAGGACAGTAATAACAAAACAATCAGCTATGTAGGCTCAATTTAAGGAAAAGAAATTTTGCTCCTTTATTGTCCTTCTCTTAAATAAACCATGAGGTGGGTTTATTCTTTTGTCCACACCCATCTTTACACTTTGCTTCTTGATAGTCATCTGCAAATCAAATCCATTGCTAAACTGAGATACTCTCTCTTCACCTATAGTTAAAATAACCCTAAGAGTTGTAAAAAGGTGAACCCACATGATCCGTGTGTTTTCAGTCTGTGTAGTTGTTTGCAATCTGCATGTAATTTGGTTTCACAGTACTCTCAGTGTGCCAGACAAGAGCTCTCACGTGGGTATTTAGTAAATTGCTCCTAGTCCTGTCAGGCTGTATCAATGAGCGTGGGTCTGTGCTGAGGCTTTCCACCTTAACAGAGTTCTGGAATTTGGACTGATGTGTTGACTTCATGTTGGGTGGAGGGTTTGAACTGTGAATCACCATTGAATTTACAAGGGAAAAGAAGCTCAGATACCCACTGAAGAGACTGTATTGATATAAGGATATAAGGATCTACAGTGTTGGATGTAGAGCTAACTGACATACAGTCTTGAAAATTTGAGGGTTTGAGGGAGAAATTAAATGAAATTAAATTAATCTCTTGTATACCAGAGGTGGCTAAATAGCTTTGTTTTTATGTTTTTATTTGAAAGATATCACCTGCTGGCTGCAAAGTGGGTGGATTCAGCTTCCTTCTGGAGCCTGAGCAAATCACTTGAGCAAGATCTTGCTTTCTGCTGCGTCCTAAAGACAATATGGAAGGGGAGAGCATCTATGAGGTTGATTCTGGAGATGGACTGGGAGGTAGGGATGCCTGTCACTTATTTTTGTTTTCATCCCAGATGGCTGGTTACAGGAATCCCTTATGACAGTGGACCTTGGAATTTACAAAAAGCAAATGTGATAAAGGTGTCTACAGTTCATTGATTGTATTTTGTCACTTTACAAGCAGTCAATAAAAATTTTTCAAAACAGCTCTGTCTTAGAGGAAGTGGTATATGTAGACAGTGCATGTTTTGAATGTTGTTATTAAGAGTCTGAGATGTCCCAGAGATAATACAAACCATAAATACCTACAATAAAAGGAAAGCCTTTTTTTCCTCTTTCTTTGTTTCTCCTTTTTCTGTGTCTCATACACCAATTGTATTGCACACACTGTTTTGTTTATATTTTTAAACTGGATTACAAAAAATTTGAATGAAGTGATACTGACTCTTATCTTCTATACTAGTGACCATTTGTAGATGGACTCTTTTCACTGATCTAAAATAGTCTTTGTTCTTATTTGGCTACAAATTCTACAGGTGTCCTTTGGCAAATTAGGTCATGTCATTGCCATGGTTTATCGTTTTCATAGTAGGGTGAAAAACTTCTCAGAGAGAGTAATATTACATATTTCTACAGGGCTGCTGATTTAGTCTGTAATGCAGGGGATCTTTGACAAGGTGTTTGGATAGACCTGTCTGTTTTAAATTCCTGGTTTAACACAGCTTCTTCTGAGACTAACCAAGCAAACATCTTTAGTTTGCAGAACACCTTGAACTGCCCAGGTCAACTCACTGTTGAATTCAGAAATCTAAATATTACAGGAAAGAATGAGGCTCTACATTAAAAGGTTGTAATAACGTGAGACTTGGTGTGCTGCACATCTGTTTAATGGTTTAGATGTTTTCCTGTGACTGAATTGTAATCATGAAGATTAGTTTTTTTCTGAGTGTACTGTGCCTGTGCTAAGATACCTTTTTTTGTGTTTAATACATTTGCAATTTTTTCCTGGGCCCTAGATGTAACAGCACTACTGTTTAGTAGGAGGAGCAGTTTCCATAGTGTTATCACTGAGTTTTCTTCACATGAATGAGTTGCTTCTAGACACCAATCAATTGGGCTGACATGCAGATATGTATTCCTAAACAGTTTACATTTTTTTTTTAATATACAAACTGGTGGTTCAAGTTAGTTCTAAAATTTCTGATAATACTATGAAATAATTATTTTGTCATAATAATTTTGTCATAATAAATTCTAATAAGAACAGTGGAAATATTTAGGCTCAAAATATGCCTTTTTGCTAGGCAAACGAAGGGTAACAGAATATCAGCATTCCCTTTGATATTCTGAGCATTTGTGTTGCCCTCTCCCAAAGTCTTGGAAACAGTTGGAGCCATTGTTATGGTGGTTACTCTTCAGCACTAGTTTAGGCCTTATCATTGTGTGCTTCAGTCACTGGATCTCTGCTGCATCTTTGTCATGGATTTCATGCCAATTTGAGCATGGAGGATTTGTTTCAGAGCTGAGGTCATTGACAGTTTTGTATCCCAGTCCTCCTTGAGTCTGACCTTTTTTGTTACAATGAGTTACTGCCCTTGATCCACATTTTTATGATTTATATAGGCAAGAGTGAGTATGTACATTTAAGTATGTAGAATGAATAACCATTTTTCTGGCTTGTCCTCTTTATTATTTGGATTCTGACCTAAGGTTGTAAACTCTTCAGAGAAAATGTACCGTTTTAGGGAACAGAATAGATTGTCATTGACATAAGTTGACTAGCATTACTGGCATGAGAACAAAATCTGATCTTGTACATGCTAGGGCCATACTTCCAGGAGCATGTCAGAATTTCCAGCATACATTTATGTATTGTTCTGTTTTGGAAAAAGTGTGCTTACATGAGTAATAGTAACCACAGAGTATTATTTCATATTTTGTCAGAAAGAAGGTGATGTGAATTCCTGGATAGCTGCTCAATTGAAAAAAAATTCCTTGCTTCATCCCTTGTAAACAAAACAAAGGTAAATCAAAAGAAGCTAGCCATAAAATTCCATTCTGAAAGTATGAGAAATGGGTAAGAGTGATCACTCTGTGATGATCAGCCCATCAAGCATTCTTACCTGATGAGCAAGGGAAGTATTGGAAACTCATGTGTTTTAAAACCAAGGGCAGCTAAACTTTTGAATATAGCTTTGCTGAGTTTCTTGGGCTCTCTTTGTCCTGCTTTAATTTACTTCTACTTTTGACGTCTACTGTTTGTGGAGCCGAATTAGCAATTTTTTCAATGTTTTATGGAATGTGAAGTAAATAATAGTGTGACTTTGAAATAAAGTAAGTATCTTTTGGAAGATAAAGGGCATGCATACTTTCTGAGATAGTGTTTAACAAAGCCTGTATTCAACCTGTATATATATTATAAATGCAGACATATCTTGAGATGTGTACAGCTCAAGCACAGATGTATGGGTAAAATTAGGCTGATTTCATGTCTGAATTACAATACATCAGAGATCTGAGATGAAACAGAAATGTGCCCATTTTCAACACGTACAGAACATGTCAAACAATTTATCAGCATGATGGAATCACCTCCCAAAACCAAAGTATATTTTGTTAATTCCAGGTCTGTGGTCTCTGATGTAGGAGTTTCTTGGGAGCATAAAGTTCTCTTGTATGACTGCATGAATTTGGGGGTCACAACAACGTACAAATTATTTGGCCATTATCAGATACAGAAAACATATTAACAAATGTAATACCCGATAGTTCATTATTTCCTTAATAGAAAACAAGGTCACTATTTTCAGGAACCCAAAGTATGGCTCTTCCCCTCATTTTAACTGCAAAAAAGTACATAGATTTTCGTGGGTGTGGGTGGCTTGTAACACTCCATAATGCCAGTAAAAGCTTAGAAATTACGCTTACAGACCAAGTAAATAATTTTGATACTGTGGAGTTATGGACTTAACTCTGACTTGGTTTAAAAATCAGCCCTAATATTAAAAGCAGTTTCAGTAGCTGTGCTGTGGGCATTGTATCTTGTCGTCTTCACTTGATAATTCTTCACAGGAGGTTTTGAATACCTCTTACATGATGCACAAAGATAAACAGAGCTGACATTTCCCCTGGTCTGTAAAGCCAAACTCAGTGAGAGTGCTTAAAATGCAGGGAAATAGAGTCTCCTGAATAAAGCCACCCTAAACGTGGTTGAAGAAGAGGCAGGGCTGTGATTCTTCACTGTGCAATGCTGTAAATACCTGTTACAGCTTGAGTTGCTGAGGAGGAATGTATGCCTTTCCCCAAATGCAAGAACTCTGTAGTGGGGTGACTTTGGGTGGCTGCCAGGTGCCCAGCGAGCTGCTCTCTCACTCCCCCTCTTCAGCAGCACAGGGGAAGAAAGTAAGGGGAAAGGATAAGGAGAGGACTCACTCACCAATTACTGTCACAGCCAAAACAGACTTCACTAGAGAAAGATTAATTTATTGCTTATTAAAAATACAGAAAGTTAGTGACAAAAAAAAAATACCAAACCTAAAACCACCTTCCCCTTGCCCCCCTCTTGTCCCAGACTCAACTTCCCTCTTTCTTTCCTAACTTTCATGCCACCTTCTGCCACTCCTGAACAGAGCAGGGGGAATGGGGAATGAGTTGCTCTCAGTCTACAACTTTCCATCTCTGCTGCTCTTTCTCCTCATGCTCTTCCCATGCTTCAGCATGAGGTCCTGCTCAAGGAATACAGTCCTTCATGAACTTTTCTAGCATGGGTCCTTCTCCACTGCTTCAGTATGAATCCTTTCCATGGGGCACAGTCCATCAGGAATACTCCTACCAGGCTACAGTTCTTGAATGAAAACCTGCTTCTGTGTGGGCTTCCTGCACAGGTAATGGCTCTTGTCAGAAGCCTGCTCCAGCCTGGGCTCTCCATGGGCTGCAGTTTCCTTCAGGGCACCTCTTCATATTCTGGTTTGGTGTTCTCCATGTGCTGCAGAGTGAGTATTTGCTCCACTGTGGTCCCCCATCGGCTGCAGAAGGACAACCTGCACTGCCATGGCCTTCTCCATTGCCTGCAATGGAATTTCTGCTCCAGTGCCTGCAGAACCTTGGCCACTTCTTCACTGACCTTGGCATCTGCAGGGCTGGTTCTCTCATGTTTTCTCATTTCTCTCTCACAGCTGCCAGCCAAACAGATTTTTTTACCCTTTCCTAAATATGTTATCATGGAGGTGCTACCAGCATCACTTGTGGGCACAGCTTGGGCCAGCAGTGGGTCTGTACAACATGGGGCAGGTTCTGGTCTCTTCTCACAGAGCCCACCCTCTGCCAAAACCTTGCCCTGAACACATACTCTTGCAGGAATTCCAGAGCAATATGCTGCTTCAAATGTATTCCTTACAAATTTGATACAATTCCTCAAGGGTATTGACATTAAGTGACTACTTTGATATATTCCTAAAAGTGATCAATAAATCAGGCAATGTAGTTTCATCTGTATTTAGAGATGTTTCTTCAGAAACTTTTAATCCTTTTAGTTATGGAGTGATATGACTATTAATTAAAAGGGAAGATCAAGCTCTATTATTGTTCTGCTTTCATAACTTGATTTTTCAGCATTTAATCCTATTTGTTTTGGCAAAGATTCTGCCATGTATTGATGTATATTTAGAATCAATACCATGGCACATGTTTTAATTTGCTCTCTGAACTGTATTTTAGTAAGAACCTGAAGATTCGCTGCTGCACAAAAGGTATTACAGGGCAGAGACTGGGGAGGGGTCAAATAACTTCTTTCTTTTGCGTCATTGATGTTATGCCAGATCTGATTTTGGCCTGGTTTTTTCACTTGTAGCTCTTGTTCAAGGAAAAAATCCTTCCTGCATGTTAGCAAGGCTGCAAGCCAGTTGCTATGGTATTCAGCATTCTTTTTTTATTTTTAACCAATCGGCTGGCTGTTGTAGTGATCCAGCCCAGAATAAGAAATTGGTTACATAGTCTAGAGCTGTATCGAAAGAGCAAGTATTTTTGGCTTGAAGAATCTTGAGAGGTTGGGAGAATGGCAGAATTTGAGTTTCAAGAAAATACCACAGTCTATGTATATGTTATATATTGTGATGTGTTATTGAATACTAGTAATAGTGGTAAAAAGTACCAGTTCTTTTGCAGGATGATGGTAAAAATTGTATGACTGAACTAATTTCTCCATATTGTTCTATCACCCAAAGGTATCAGTAATTCCTAGCTAAAAAATTATTGGGTTTTTTGATTCTGTATCCATGTTTGATTGTTTTCATTGTGTTACTAAATGGCAGTATGTTTCTGACAGGGTGTTATTTGCTCATAGAGAATTGCCAGACTGCTGCTTGTCTGCTCAATTTTAGTGTTGCTGTTTGGTTAATCAGAAAATTCTGGACAACTGCTAGATAATGTATAAGGATTTTAAAGTTCTAATGATGCTGACACATATCTGGCAGTGCTACAAGAATAAAAGAAAGACAAGATAGAGAGACGTATATTGTGACAGATGAACTGTTCAAAAAAGAAGGGTGGACTTTTGCTGGTCTTCTGGAGGTTTTAAGCTTCTTGGCTTGAAGGCAAGGTAGTTCTCCTACCCACCCATTCTGCTACTGTATCAGCAGGACAAACAATAGACAGAGCTTGTTTTAGACAAAGCAATTTCCTGCTGAACTCATGCCTATATCAAAAAATGAAGCTTTTAGATTTAAGTTTAGAAATGACATTTGTGAAAAACAGTGCCATCAAGATGTAGATGGTAAGATGATGTGGATGTACACCTGATAAGTATGTGGAAATACATATTTGAATACGGAAATAACTAGAGAAAGGATTTCCTCTAGGAATGTTTTTTTGGTTTGTATGCTCTGTACAATAGAGGGGCACAGTCCTTTCCCTGTGGATAGCAGGATATTCTGAAGAAGCCCTTGCCTTTTCCTCCCGGAAGTGTCATGAGAGGTTTTTTTTGCTGTCCCAGAGCCTTACGTGCTACCCCTTCCTTTCTGTATGCAGGCAATAATGTCCCACTGTGGACTAAAGATCTGGCAGTGAGTAACTCTGCTTTCACTGTGAGCAAAACCACCTCCCACTTCTCAGGGGTTTGACTAAGGATAGTAACTAAGTGATGAAGTTGAATCTTGGAGAGGTTTTAAATGATGCTGGTAGAGACCATGAGCTTTTAGACATTCGTAATAGCTCAGTTTCAGGGTTTGAATTCCTCACTGTCACTGGACACCCAGGTAAACCTCACTGGGCTCCCACTGGAGTAGTAAAGCAGAATAATAAGTCTCTGATGTTCAGGAAACAGAAGTTTCCAAGCACGTGGTACATGACTTTGCAGGAGATCAAGATATAGATTTGCATCAGCTCAACAAACAGTGAAAAATTCAGCTTCCAAGATAGTACCAAAAAACCCCAAAGAAAACCCAGAACAAACTGAAAACCAGCAAAGCTTAAACCAGTCATGTCACAGGAAACTAAAAGGAAGAATAAAATTCTTCCTTGCTTATAATAAGGAGTAAATATTAATTTATTGCACTGGGATTCCTTTATCCAAATAAGTAGAACATGGGTTGTTCCCCATTGACTGTTTAGCTAAACAGGCTAAAGTCTTTTTAGGTCAGTTATTAATTTTTCTTGATGTCAAATCTATGCTTTAACAAATTTTCATGGGACGATCTATGTTTTTCAGTGAAGGAAAAAACCTAGAAAAGTCAGGGTGGATCAGGAAACGTGTTTTGAGTTTATGGGTTTGGATGGCCAAATTTAACACGTGGTGTTTCACATTTATTTGTTGCCACTGGATGCATGAGTACATAAAAAACATAGATTGAGGAGATGGTTTTTAAGCATGCTCTCTTTTTACAAATGTGATTTTAATGTCAGAGTTCACTGATATTTTATCTTCTGATGTTTTCATTTGAGATTTTTATTGTTGTATGAGTTTTTTATTGTTTATTAGTGTTTTTTAACTTACTTTAAAGAACTATATGCTAAATTTCAAGATACATACAAATGACCATCAGTCATTATGTCATTAGAGTATGGCAGATACTTTTGCATTGTAATAAACATGGGACATTTTATATTGATTTTTCAGCTATAAGTAAATTTGTAGATACAGGAAGGAGAGCAAAGCATGAGAGTTTCTTCTTCTTGGACATAGCCTTTTGGTGGCATGCATTTAAAATGTATGGAGGGCACTTCTGAAAAGTAAGGCTAGTTTGTAACCATTCTGGGTATTAAAACACCATGGAAGACATCCTGAAGGTGATTACAAAATCAAAATGTTTATAAGCACACTGCCATTAAGTTGCAGTTATTGCCCCCAGTCTGGATTTTCACTTGCTATCAGGGATATAGTGACTTTATTAAGGGATGATGGTTTGAAATGTAAATGTGGAAAACCTCAACAAATGGCTTCTAGAGAAATAATAGAAATATGACTTGTCAGAGTTCTTGTATAATTGTTTGCTGCAAATAAATGCTTAGATTAGTTCTTCCAGTGGTGGCATTGATGATCTAGAAATAACTTAATTTGTTATTGATTCAAGAAAAATTGATTATATCATTTAAGAAGTGTTAAGCATCTAAAATTCTTAAGCTAGAAAGCACACAAGAATATTCAAACTCTTGAAAGCAATTTCTGCAGTGGTCCATGCATTTTAATACTTTTTCAATAACATTTAAACAAGATAATAATTTTGGTTGGTTTTTGGGTCACCCCTAAAGTACATGTATATTCCTATATGACTTCACCTAGAAATTGCCCTTGGCTAATAATTTCTCATGTCTACTTGCCACCCAGCTTGTGAGGCAACTCATAAAGAGTGGGATTTCATTTAGTAGAGTTCTGCCTTTTTAAGTGAAGTGCAGTGTGAGAGATGGGAAGTGGACTTATATTTGGTTATATAAAGAATACTCTGTGCTCTGCTGGGTTGTTCAAAGCCATGGCTTGCTCCACGTTGCTTTGCTAACCATTCACATGTTGCAGACACAGACTGATAGTTCTTCACTGCTTATACTGAATCTGCAAGTGGTGATGTACACCAGTCCCTTACTGGTGTAAGTTTTGCACCTCCACTGATTTTGGAAAAAATGTATTAGACATGTGATGTCTACATACCTAGAGAACTTGCCTCATTTCCAGCGAAAGAATACTGTGGGCTTGATTCAGATTCACTGTTTATTAAAAGTACTGCTTTTAATAGTGTAAATATAGGTAGGAAGAAAACTCTCTCATGCAAGAGTGTGGTGCATGCAAACACACACCTGAGTGACTAACTTGAATGGATTGCTGCTGTCTGGACTAGATTCACATAATGACAAATGCCTTAATGAAAAGAACTGCTTTGATACAGCACTTCATCTTTCTGAATTTCAAAGCTCTGCAAATTTAAATATAAGCATGTGTAAATAAGCATTGAAATTCAACCTGGAATGTATAATAGATATTCTTTTTTTCCTACTCAGTGCTTGCATGTATTTGCTTTCTGATGTAACTCCTAGAAAAGAAAGGCTTTTGAAAAATGAAAGAAGCAAATTAAAATGGAGAAGAAATTTCTTCAAGGGTCCATGAAGTTTTTCCCTTTGGTTATACAGACCTGGAATGAGGCTGATACTTTGAACTGCTTTGGTTTCAATACTGATATTAATATAAAATCCGGTTTCTTAATTTCCTCTCCTTATATTCAGATGATGGACATACAATTTATTTCTGTGAAATAGAGCATTTTATTTATATGCTTGTGTGATTTTTTTTTCTTTATCACTTTTTTCTTTTTCATTAGGAAGATCCTGCCTTTAAAAGGGAAAGAGCACCTGTTCTCTAGATCCTGTAGAGTGATTTTGTGGGCTCCATTTTAAATTTTATTGACTGAAGCAGCTAATGCTTCTGCAAACTGCTTCAACAAGTATTCTGTTGAACTGTTGATGGAGGGTAAATTGATTAATCTGATCTGAATCCCTTCAACAGCTATACAGTGGGTTTCACATTAAGGAATTTTCAAGGTACTTAATTATTTCAGTGACTTAGATCAGGGCTGGTAATTCTAAAGTTAGTTGCTGCTTCTTTGGGGTTATGAGAATGAGAGCAAACTCTCTTGAGTCTCAGCTAATTTCACTGATGTCAGTGAATATAGGAGCTAGAAAGATCTGAGCCACAGCTTGTAACTCACGTTTGTAAGTCGGGGAGTGTCCTCTGAGGAAGTATTTTGCTGTTATTAAAAGTGATTGGGAGAACAAGGTGCTTGCTTGCTTACAGGGTCAGCAGTTTTGTTCCTGCTTGAAAAATTATCCTTAGATGAGGAGAGTTTTCACCATTTTTGTCTTGAATTTCTTTGTTTTTTAGGGAAAGCTATAAGGAAGCTTGTGCGCAAGGCGACTCTGGTGGCATCTAGAATCCTCAGATTTCCTTGACTGAATCCATCTGGGTTTAGCCCTAAATATAGTAGACAAGCTGCACTGCTTGCACTGATAAATTATATCTTCCAAATGATAGACCAAGGTACAGTCATGTATACTAACCATTTTTGATGTCATTTGACTCTTGATTCTGTTGCTTTTTGGGTAGTTGTCACAGTACAATTTGTCCCATTCTTGTGGACTATCTTTTCACCAGTGTTCTCAAAAAATTAATTGAAAGAGACTTCTGGCCTGGCTCTGGCATTTGATGTTGACAGCTCCTTACAAGTCTGCAGCTTGGTGGGAAACTCAGCCTCTCATGAGATTCACAAAGTTGCCTTCAGTGGCAAGACAATGGGATTGTTGGCAACACAACTTTATTTGGCTTTACTACCCATGGAAAAGTGCAAACCTAAGTCAAAACTCTACTTCCTTTTTGACACATATTACCATTTTACTTCATATGCTCAGCAATCATAAAGTGAAAACAGACAATGTTCTAACAAAACAGAAGTTTTGAGTATAAGATAACATCTGTATTATCCAAAGGAAAAAATAGATCAGTAAGTACTATTCTAAATGACAGTTAATAATTAGGTTTCTATATCTGCTCTGGTGTCTCAGCTAGCTGTTGGAATGAGCAAGCAATCTCAGTGCCAACTGGCTGCTTTCTGAGGTCAGAACTTCTCTTTGCTTTTTTGTTTCAGATGGGAAAATATTGTTTCCTACCTGTTTCTTTGCTGAACTACAGGGACATAACTTTTATGGTATAGAATGTTACCAGTTGAAAGATGTTTTTGGAGTGGTACTGTTGGTTCACATTTTAAGACTTTGGTATCCAATAGAGTATATTGCTCTGTTTGGATTGGTCATAACACCTAAAAATTAAAGACTGTTTAAGTAGCTTTTTTAAAATGTCTTATCTGAGCATGACATTGGAGGAATATTAATCCAATTGCACAAACTATTACAATTTCGATTTTTATATCGTTTAGATATTGAGTTGGGAGACTTCAAAGCTGTCTTGCCTTTTGCTCAGAGACAGGGGGGAGGCTTTCTGTGCATACCTTATTGGTTCTTTTGTGCTCCTTGTTGGGCTGCAGCTGTTTCCTGCCTCCACCTTCAAAGGCTGAGCTTTATCCTTATTTTGGTGGTGTGCCCAGAGAAGAAATCCTTCCAGTGGCTTCTCCCTAGTGCACCAAGTACTTGAGAGAGAATCTGGGTTCTCCAGTGAGTACTTGCTCAGATTGGCTGGTGCATTTGGCCCCCTGGGAATGTCCATGTCTTGCTGAGAGAGATCCTGTACCAACCACAGACTGAGCCATCAGCTGACCACAGTAAAAGGTCACGCTCAGTTTGTGAGTTCTATATGTCTTGGAATTTGCTGCATAACATCTGTTTTCTGTTGTCCGGCAAAAGAATATTAGATTTAAAGAATGGGTGCCACTGGTGTTCAGCCTTGCAAAATTGGTCTATAGATGATTTTTCTTTTGACAGTAATTGTTTTGAAATACATGTATTTGCTGAGAGGTTAATGAAAGGTTTCAATAGTTTTCCTGCCTAATTTGTACAATACAGGAAATAATTGAAGAATATGTCTATCTTTTCAACTGACAGCAACAGGTCACCCTTTTGGCACACAGATAACTGGTAAATTTTCTATGTGTATCACTAGTGGCACAGGAAGATGAGTAGATCTTTTTTTGCTGGGGTTTGATGCAGTCTATGATATGCAGCTGGCTGTAGTGGTCTGTGTCAAATTCTTCCTTATCTTGTCCACTGCCAGGTTTTTGTGGTAAGTCTTTATATCTATTTTATATCTATCTGTTCAATATCTGGGCAGGTCAGAGCATTTGAGTCATAGAGTCACAGAATGGTTGGGGTTGGAAGGGGGCCTAAAGATCATCTAGTTCCAGCCCTCTTGCCATGTGCAGGGATGCCTTCCATTAGAATGTGACATAAATTAATTTTCTTAGTTCTAGGAAATTCCGATGGTATTTTATGGTGGGTTTAAGATATTGTGCTTTTGTCTTTATTTGTAATCCTTAGGAAATTTCTGACTGCCAGTAAAATAATTTCAGAACAGAAAAGGCCTTGAGAAAGGTTCCTTCTCAAGAGAAAAAGCAGGCACTACATTGCAAATATCTGGGAGCTGGCAAGAAAATGAAAGCCAACCATATGCTTTGGCATGAGGCTCAAGTTTACTGTCTGGTCTGGAAGTGCTGAATATGGACAGGCTATCTTCCAGCCCCTCACAAATGAAAAAAGAGAGGATGTCTCAGGTTCTCCTTAACCCCACATTTCACCAAGACTAGAGCATGAAGAAGTTCTGTTAGCACAGCTAGTACTGCAACAGTAGTGAAATGCTGAAAATGGTTTTAAAATCTAGCTAATAACTGGAAGGGTTTTAATAATCACTAATTGCAGAATTTAGAAATACCAGGGGACACCCAGGGACACTGCTACTGTTAAATGATAAACATATTTAATGAAGTTAAGCAGTGAAAAATTGGAAATTTGCTCATGTTTTTTTATAATCTCCTTTTGCATTTAGCTCTGTAATCGCAGACTGATTTTATGTTGGCTTAGTAGTCACTCAGTGAATGTTAAATTATAGAAAGGTATCTCGAAAAGTATTAATGGTAAATGAGTTTCTTCTGTGATTGTTTTTTAGAGCTTCATGCATAAGGTTTCCCTTTATTTGAAAGATCTTCATATATAACTAAAATTTTTAAAATGAAACTGAAGATGCTCCAACTGGATACTAGCTGGAGTTAAAATGTGGTGATGTACAGATCATGCTCCACTTCTTCAGTGTGGATAAATATCATGGGGTGCAAGCAGAGGATGCAGATTTCAGTGTTCATTGGAAGAAATTTCTAGGTTAGTTTGGGAGAGGATTGGCTGTACTAATGTAATAAGCACACACTGAGACAGGCCTTAGAATGTAAAGGAGAGAAATTTTTTGTTGTTATTCTGCCTTGCTCTGTTCGAGCAGTGAATATAACGCAGTGTTTTGTGGTGTTTGCTGTCGTAGAGGTTCATTTTCTCTCCCTGCATGCCCATCTGGAAGCAGAACAACCATGGCTTAGGGGCTGGTTCTTCAGCAGCAGCACACTGATGGGAGCTTGATGTACGCTCAGCTCTGTAACACCACTGAGCTTGGTGCTGCTGGAGCTGCTCCTGACAAGGTGATGGACTGGCACATCAGCATCCTACGGGAGCATCAGCAGCAGACAGCACCATCAGTAACCCCGTTCCCGTGCAGGGCAGTGGTTATAAATACACCTCAGGAGGAGATCACTGCTTAGCCCTCTCTTCCTGCTCTTGCAAAAAGGTGTTTTCACTTCCCTGTGTTACAGAGAAGGTGCTGACTCAAGCAGTGTTATACTATACATTTAAAGATTCCAAAAACCATGGCTTCTGTCACATGTCTTGCTACAGTGCTGTCATGCAGTGCTACGGTTTTTGCCATTAAAATGTACAGGTTTGATAATTAATGAATTTACATTTCTGGCAATTTACATGCTTTGCACTGCTCCCTTGTTTTAAAAGTTAAAAGTGAAATACTTGCAATTTCTTGGGGAAAGTAGGTAATTCTGACCTTTGAAGGAAACATAGAAAAGCTTATATCCAATATACCATTATGTTATATTTTATTATATTATTTGATTTTAGTGTTTTCTTTTCTGTTAGGGTTTTATTTCTTCACCTATTGATGTAATGAAGCCATTAGTGAGTTTACATTGGGGCAGCAATTAATAAAGATTAGTTTAAATATTAACATATTAAAAAGTTATCTGCCACTTATTGGATGGGACAAGTCACAATTAAAGAATTAGTATGATGACTAGATAGCACTTGTGCTCTTCAAAGTTTTAAATACTGCGTGAGCAAAATTTAAAAAGTGGCAATGGGTTTCAATAGCTGATGTACCCTTAATACATTTAGAAATCTAAGCAGCTAAGCTAATTTCTGCCTTCAGAAGTTGTGTAGAGTCTTTGCATGTTTTGTGTTGCAGGTAGTCTGGACCTGCTCTAGCTCAGACTAAAATATGAGAAACTGAGCAGCTGATGCTATTTTACATAGTAGTTATTTTTAAACCCTCTTAAAACTACACTTTGCAACTTTTTGTTGTTGGGTATTTGCCAGTATAATTTACCTTGCTTGCTTTAATGATCCTAGTTAATATATTGTTGCTCAATTGCTCTGCAAAGGGGACACACTTCTTTTCTGAATATTACAGAGATTCAGACTAAAGCATATGATCAATAAACATGTGACAAAGTAAACATCGTGAAATGAACAAACAACAGAAGTGAAAACACAACAAAAAAAAAGGCCAAACCCCAAATCAGAATCCCTCTCTCAATCTAAAATTGAAAAGAATCTCAGGTCAGCTTCTCTCCATTTCCTAAATAAAATCAATGCACACACACGAAGTAGGGTATCCTTTCTATTAAAGGTCTGATTCTGGAAATGGATGTTCAGGGGTCACTGAGCTGTGCTTTCTAATGCTATCGAATATTCTGCTGAAGGGAAAAAAACCCAAACCCTAAAAGGATTATTGAAAGAGATCTGTATTCTTTCGGTTAAATTTAATTAGAGATTTAGAATATGTTTATTCAAGTTTTACCCATTGACCTTCATGACTGATAAATTTGCAAACATACATTCCATGTACAAGGTAACTACTTTTGTTTCTGTTAAGACTGTCGAACAGAAAGGCAGTTATGTTTAAATCATTAGGATGTCTATGCATATATTCTTCAGTGTTGTTTGCCAGAATTTTCACTGATCCTACAACATCAATAAATAAAATAAATAAAAGGCCATGTAAGTTCACAATATCTAGTTACAGTCTATGTTTACTGTGTGTTACAAATAATATTCATGCTGCTTCTGCTGTGGTAAAAGTAAAATTGGGATGTTGCCATGCTACTCAGTAAAAGCTAGGTGCCCTAGGGGCACTGATTTACAAATTGGTGGAGTTCATTCACATTGTTCTATATATCAATTAATTCTAATTTAAGCATAAAACCTGTTAACAAAAACTTGCCTTTTAATTAAGTAACAGAAGGGCCAGGTTAAATAGTGGGTTATTGCTGAGTGTGAGCCATGGGACAGTCTGGTATTGGTGGGGGTTTTTTGGACTTTTTTTATTCCTTTTTGTTCCCAAGGGCCCTTACTCTTCTCTTAGAGTTATCAGAGTCCCAAGGCAATAGTGGCTCCTGTGGAGCACCAGCTGGGGCTCCTCACAGCCTCCCTGCTGCCTCATTTCTGATACCTTCTTGGCACCAGAACTGGCTGAAACCACACTGTTCTTGGGACACTCTCCTTGAGTCAAGCTGTTACAACACCTGGTGTCAGTATGTGGAAGAAAAGCAAAAGAAAACAAAAATTGTGGGTGTGGAGAAACAAGAAGGCCGTCATTGCACTGAGCATTGTGTCAGCTTGCTGCTTTCTTTCCTCTGCACTTGCAGCAGAACAGAAGCTCTGTGTGCTTATTGATGTCTCTCAAGTACTACAAATCCTTGTCTTCCTTGTCTGTTGTTTAATTCTTAATAATTTGTAATAAAATATTCAGCAATCTAGTCCATGGAATAATAGTTAGCTGATCTGTTTTCTCTACAGCAAAAAACTAGCCCAACCCAAATCCTCATCATACTACAGTTATTACACTTACATGGTACATCATAGTACAGATATTACAGTTACATAGCTCACTGAATTCTTAAGCAGATTTTTCCATTTGTTTCCTACTGATATGACCAATAATATATTGGATTTTAAGCCAGCTTGTAGAAAACTATCTGATAAACAAATGTGTTATCTAGGAAAATGAACATCATTTAACAAAACTTATATCAGCGCTTTTATCAAAACTTAGTAGGTATGAACTCCTAATAAAATAGCTATAAGGCAGGGAAAGAAAAGACTGCTGTGGAGATGTAGTTTGATTAAAATGTTTTGGTAAAGAATCCTTAATTATTTTAAAGAAAGCCACAGTGGGATCTTTTCTCCTGTGCTGATAAGAAACTGGGAAGTTTTCATATTGCATTCAAATGTGTGATGTGCAATGAATTAGTTATTAGCTATATCTCCTTGGGGCATGTGCACTATAAATAGCTTTTCCATGTCTGTGGCTTTATTCTGCTCTGCACTGTATTCTGAAATTGAAGACCAGAGAGACCAGAGTAAAATGCCTCCATTCAGCTGCACTCTGAAGCAGTGCACATAATCCAGCTTTGGATTTTGCAGATCAAGGTTTATTTACTTTTATGGTACACAAGAAAATAGAGAACTCCTTCATTCACTGATCCCTAAATTTTCAGAATCCCAGGAAAAACAAAACACCTGTTGTTTGTATTACATCTGATTGTTGCCAAGAACAGCAAGAAGGGGGAATCTAGGTTTAATTATTGAGTAAGATCTATAATAGTATCTGTTAGGGTGGAAAAAGGCTTTTTACTTGGGTCTGTGAAAAGCCCTTTCTGTGAAACCAGGTATCAGCTGAATTGGCTTTAGGTTTTGCCATAGTAGCAATTACAAGTGAACTGGGACCATAAATTAGTTCACAGCTTTGGACTGATTATAAACCCAGAAGCCTGTGCTCTGTTCTGTGCTACATGAATTCTGGCATGTTGTTCATCTAGAGTTTTGTTTTGTAAGAATAAGAGAGGCCACTGTCCCTGCTTAAAAATTACCCTACTTTTACCTTAACAAACCCAATGGTCTGCCCAGGATAGCACCTTGCAGTTACCAGAATCTGAAGGTGTTAAAATTGCTATGAGCTCAGCTCTCTACCTTTTCATTCTAAATTCTTAGAAATACAGGATTACACCCTATGTGTTACTCTTTCATTGTCCCAGATGGGAAAGTGATCACTGTAAGGAAACTCCATGTTGATGTTTATAAAAGCTATAGCTACTTTTTCAATGCTGGAAATAACAGTTCGAACAAAAATGCTTTTCACCATGTTTTGACTATTTCCTTGATTTTTTTAGGTCTTCCAGGACTATTCATAGTTGTGTTAGTGTACAGAATACATCAGTGAAGGACTCTGTGGCAATCTCTGTGGTCCCTGCCACGGCAGCCTGGCTGCTCACACTGCCCTTGGAGTTGTGAACGTCTGGTGAAGAGCCTGGGTGTGTAAGGTGGCAGCAGAGCCTTGCTCCTCAGTTGGGTAACAGTGACTTTCACATGAAGTACTGTGAGAGGAGCTTGTGAGTCAGTTGTGCAAGGAACATAAGAGAGTGCAAGGAGACATCCCCAAAAGATTCCCCTGCTGCCCTGTGGCTTCCAGTATTGCTAAGTCCTCAATAATGTGTCATTTTTTATTCCTCTTCGGTGGGTACACAGTTAATGGGTCAGTGCTAGCTGTCTAAACCTCAAAAAAATGGGAATGCCTGTACCACATGGCACATAGAGGTTTCTAAAAAAATGTCATGCAGATTCTGATTTGAAACACAGGGTCCCAGAGTGCTTCGGTATGCAAGTCATAAGTGCCTTGGCTTAAAGTCACCCAATTCTGACTGAATTCTGGTTGATGTGGACTCAAACTCTGAGTGAATCTGTGGAGCATCCTGAGCTGTAGATGTGTTCAGATTCTGAGTGAGTTCCTGAGCCTGTGCTGAGCTCCGTGTGGAGATGACTTGTGAGTGGCCACCTTGTTTGGTGGTGCTGTAGGAGAGGGAAGAAAATGGCAAGGGTTGAGTGGGCACTCTGCCTGTGACGAGGCACCCTGGAAACTGAGAGCCTTTAGGTTCAGGCTTGGACCAGGGGAGTTTGAAGGCATTGGTTCTAGTTTTGCCTTCTACCAGGTGAGAGGCAAAGCTCAGTTGGGACTTTCAGCATCCCTGCTGTCAACTGAGACCCCAGCCTGGGTAGGGATGGACAATCTTCCAACAGGATTTGTGCTACCCCCACAGCAGCTCCAAGTGTGTCCTGTATCAAATGTTCCCCCAACCATTCCACACCAATTGCACTGTCATTTGTCATGCTCTGTGTCCCTGGAGTGTGGCACTTTGTGGCATTAAAATATTTCTTTACATCTTGGTACCTTGAAGTTCAAATTACTACCATGCAGCCAGGCCCCAAGAACTGAGTCAGGGAGAGAATAACAAAGGTGAAGGATGGCCTTTGAGTAAGTAGCTGCAGTGTAGGGAGGTAAGCAAGTGTGCTTAGCTACTCCTCTTGTGACATTATTGAGCAACGTACTTTTTTTTTTTAGTTATTCAATAAAATGGTATAAGGCAAAACACTATATTGCTTTACAGTAGCTGCAAATTTTCTACTGAAGTGAAAAACAGTAAGTACAGGTTTAAAATATATTAAATATTTTCATGTATTATGGTACATTTTAGAGTGATCTCACTTGCTGCCTTGGAGGGATATATCATAAATTCAATTATTATTACCCTTTATGCCAAAGTGACATTGACATCATTTGAGATTCTCATGGATAGCATAGCTCCAGTGAAGGAAAAGGACAGAGCTGGTACCTTCTGTTTAAGTTGTCAAGGTTGGCTGAATTCTCAGTTAATTTAAAATCCTGCTTTATGGCCCCTATTACACAGGTTTCTGCTCCCTCCTTGAAATCTCTCTTCTGAAGTGACAAATGTAACCATAAATGTTGTTGCATTTTGTTGAGGCTTTTTCTGCTTTATTCTATGTGGTTTTGGTTTTGTTCTTTTTAAAGTAACAATCGTGTTGCTTCATAGGCTTTTAGGGAGGTCTTTGTACTTCTTTTTGCTTCTAATGTAGGTCTTTAGAGCTGGATATAAGAAGAGAAGATTCAATTTTAGGATGCAAGGAGAGTCCTCATTTTCTGTGCCTGGCAAACTTTCCCTTTTATTCCTCAGCCAACTTCTATCCAGTCCACTGGTTCTCCTCCTCTGTGTCATGCTTGCTAACTTTCACAGATTAATTTTTTATGAGAGGTACTATTAAAATGACTTTGGAGATTCACATAAATTATCTCTGCAGCTTTCACTTGCTCTTTGTTGTTGTGTAGAATTTACTAATATTTCTCCAATGCAGCCTGTATTCTCTAAATCAATTCTGAGGGTTTTTCTAATGTGTGCATTAAGTAATTTCAACTGGATTTTTTAATGAAGTAAAATATTAAGTATCTTATGCAAACTTTAATCCTGGGGGAAGGGAAGCAGAGAAAGTGTGTCAGTTTTGCTTTGTCGTTTACACAGCTACCAAGTCTTCATGAAGGAAACTCAGCTGAGCCCTACCTGCCAGGAGCAGCCCTGGTAGCTCCTGTGTCATTGAGGTGCCTCTCTGAGGTGCAATTCTTTTTATTTGTTTCTTCAAAACACAGGAGCAGCAGAAAATGCTGCCCTTCGTTAGCAGAGAACTGTGAAATGAGGGTTTGCTGTTTCCCTTCCTCTTGGGCTTTTTCTTGCCAGGAAAATAGAGCTTCCCCTTTCCATTTGTAGAGATATGTCCTTGAGTGCTTGAGTCTGAGCAGGAATTTGTACAGGAGGAAAATTGTGAAACGGTGCTGGCAGACATGAAGATGAAGGCTAATGGGAGGCCAGGAGGGTGGCTGTAAGCAGCCTGCTCTGTCCTAAACTTGTAAAAGATTAACTGCTATGGTCTGTGAGATGATTTTTATATTTGGGACAACAATGATGAGTGCTCTTTCCATTTTTAAGGGTTGGTGAAAATTATTTAGTTTTATATAATTATATATTTGTATTGGGCAAAGCCATGCCTACAAACCTAAGAAGTGAGTTAGCCGTCTAATTTGTTCTGCAAAACAGAACGTATTTTAATATCTAAAGGTCTTTATAAGGTTGGCTCTCCTATATTATTTTCATATTTATTCCTCTTCTAGTAAAATATTAGTTTATTTTTATTGTTGTGAATGAATCAATTCTGCTTCGTTGCAATTTCATTAAAGGATTAGATGTAATGTTTAGGAGTGGTGATTCAGGGCCAAATTCACCATATGAGTTTTTATTTTCTAAGAACCTTAAAATTTCCTTGCTGTTCCCTTTTGAGCTGCCAAACTGAACAAAACTGAACCTCTGTTACTTTTCTAAAGTAGCTCAAAAGCACTGTTGTTGATTTAAGGGGTTTCCAACATTTATGATTGGTAGGAAGTGCATGTATAGGTATGAAGGTTAATTAAATCAAGAGGTGAAGTTTGTAGAACAGGGAACGCTTCATTAGGCCCTGTGTGAAGTAACATGTTCAATCTGTTCACAATACCCCAAGTGCCATTCACTGAGACAGTGTAATTACAGCTTACACACAGTTTCATTAGTTTGTGTTTCTTCTACTGTGCTTGACATGTATGTTGTCTTCACTGCCAGCCTGCAAGAGAGGAGGGACTGCTCGCTGGTGGGCATCTGAGCATGCTGACATTCAGCAAATCATTTTTCCTTTGGGTTCTAAAATGTCTTATCCCAGATGTAATTAAGCTTGTAATTCATCAACTGGCACTTTTTTATTTCTCAGATTTCAGAGCTAGCTAAAGACTTGTGAGGTGGCTCTTCTTGTATGCTTTTTCTTATGCTGTTGTTGTTGTTGTGTTTCTTTAGTGTAAAGAGGGTATACTTTAAACAAGGGGAGACAATAATTATCTTTCCCCACTGCTAGTAGTTTGGATTTTGTCTGGGTAGGTTTTAATTAGAGTTCATTCATTTTTATTTCAGGCAGGATATTATGACAACCTAAAGATGCAGTCTTTAATACACATCTCTTTTTAATGTGCATGGTGTTTAGGCAAGTATAAAATCTAGGTGGCTGTAAAGATATGGGGGCATCAGTGAAAGTTTAACCATATAGAGTCCCAAGAGTTACTTTTAATAACAACGTATGCTACCAAGCACTGTGAATGCACTTAAATAGACTGAAGTGTTATCACAAGTCCAGGCAAATGATGCATTTAGTTGCTTCCCAGAGAAGGACAGTTAAAGCTCCAGTTATGATCTCCAAAAGTCAGAGACTGGATGCCTACATAAAAATCTTGGAAATACGTGAACATAACTTAATATTCCTCTTGAGATAAGTCCCACAGTCCTATTCAGGTGATAGAAATTGAGGAAGTGCTTGGAGGCACAGGTCTGTAGACAGAAAAGCAATATTAATGAGGGTAATAAAGAGACTAGAAAGGAGGGATGAATGATGAGCTTTATTGCAAATCTTATCTGTACATAATTTCTTTATATTAAAAGAAACCTGCATAAATGTTCTTCTGCAAATTTGCTAGACTAATGTAAGAAGAGAATACAGCAGGGATATAGCAGAGGTAATAGTAAAACCAACCTTCTGTTGTCCTCTTTTTGTCCTACTAATATGTTTAAATATCTTTAAAACATTTATGTTTAGAACTACTATATTAGGACAATACATGTTACATCCATGCCATGTGGTGTCCCAGCTTTGCCAAGCCATGGCAGCTGCCAGGGTGGTTGTGATCTGTCATCAGTTCTCTGACTGTAGTCTGAAAACACTGAAAAGCTTAGGGCCTGTTCCAGAACTATTTTACTCTTTGTTACTTATTATAATATTTTGGTATCTAGTAAAGTAAATATTAAAATATTTCACAGAAACTTCCTGCCTAAATTTTCGCATGCTAGGAATTGGTGTTCTGTTTTGAGATGACATCCTGAGTTAGTGTCTGTGTTCTTTAGGTTTTTCATAGTTTTTGTGTATCTCCTGATTTAGTGAGGTCTAATATTGCATCATACATTTCATGTAAGACCATTCCACAAGAAAAGTTAGCAATAAAACACGTATGAAATTGTACATGGACTTAATTATATCTTAGCACCATATAAATCACTGCACAGACCTAGGCTGATGTACTTAGAAACCAGTGTCTGCCAAAGCCACCCTAAATCATCTGACAGTGTTTCAGGAGTAGCATGTTTTGGGGCAGAACTTCCAACCTTTGTGCAGAAATGAAGAATTACAGGAAAGCAGATGAGGGGTAGAGGGAACTAAAATGTCATCCATTTGCACCATATAAGTCCAGAAATGGGTCTCAGTGCTGGTGCAAAGCACAAACTGTGGCAGGCACACTGTGAGGGGAGCAAACAAGTGTGCCAGCTCTGGCTTTAGGCATGGTGTTTTGCCAATTTATGTATTTAGAGACCGTCAACAACTTCTGCTTCAGGATGATGCATAGGAGCTTTTAAAATATATGTACTTTTTAATATTTGAAAGGAAGGACTGCATTGATTTGAGGCTTTTATTTGGGTAAGTAGAATATACATCTTGACTAAGAGCAGTTAGTTGTGTGTTCTCAAAATAAAAGGCCTCATGTTATTTATTCACTTCAGTGCCACAGGAGTGTGTGATGCCTTATAGGTGATTAAAATGAACATGCCACCAGAATTTTATAACTTACACAGTGCACAGCAAGAGGTGACAAAAAAAGGCAGATAAATACAGGAAGCATCACTGTTACAGTGGCAAGAGCTCAGGAAAATGCTTTCATATACCAATAAAAGCTTTCACTTATGCCTCACATACGTTTCCTCACTGCATGTTGCCTCTGTGTCTTGCTGGTTATTTGATTTTTGGTTTTGTTAACGTATTCTACTCATAGATTTTGGTCCTGATACTGTTTCCCTTGAAGTCCCCGGAAAGGAACTCCTGGTGATCTAAACAGTGTTGGATCAATCTCAGTAAGCAAAGATTGTAGGGATGTGGCAATGAAGAAGCTGGCACTTCAGACTTCCTTCAAAAGGAAGTGTTTTGTGGGAATGAATAATGAAGTACCTTTAATTTTTGTTGTGCATGTAGTGGGTGTAATATTACTTACAAAAATAATGTGTTCTTCCTCATAACTACACAAATACAAAGTGGAAAGATTTGCTGTTCTTTCCCTGTTACTATCCCATTCCAAGTGGGTATCATTTGCCCACAAAAATGTTTACTTTTCCACAGTGTTGAGATGATTGTTGTGAAGATATGGAATTGTTTTTGTTTTGTGGGGTTTTAAAATTTTGTCTTGATATACCTTCCTCTTTTATATGCCCACCAGTTAGTAAAATTTTGTCATGAGTTATTTTCAGTTATTGTCATTATTGTCATAATTATTTTGTGGGTAAGTGCATGAGTGTATGTGTATCACTTGAATCCTACTGATCTCCTTGTTTCAGTGATACTTTGTAGTAGATTCCTAAACGCTTAGAGAAGAACACCGTTATTAGCCTTATGTGTAGTTTTTTATCTAGTGAGGTTTTCCTTACCCTTGCATCGTAAGAAAATTTCCAGTCATTATGTTTCATGTAGTTGCTTTATCATTTATATAATATGTCTCCATTTTTATGCCTCTTGCTTGTGTCCCATCTATCAACTTTTATCCTTCTTCTGTTTCTGCCGTATTTTTCAGTAACGTTATCATTTCTTCTGAGTTTATGATAATGTTTCTTCACTCGAAAGAGATCCCACCATCTTGATGTAAACTTTTCTTAAAAGCTGAAAATCCTTTAGACTAATGTGCTAGCCTTGCCAGAACACATTCTCAAATGCATAGGGCCAACAGGATCCGTGTGCATCACAAAATGAGGAGAGAGAAACCATCTTTGGCATCAGTGTCTGAGTAGCAAATGGCAGCGTCTGCCTTCTCTCGTGGACATGTCCTTAAATCTGCACATGAAGCAGGGACACAGAAGTGGAACTGGACCTGTTTGCCTTTCTACAGAAATGCCATTATTTTCTGTTAAGTGTAGTTGAAGGAGATGTTTCTTAAGTATTCAGACAAAAATAAATACACAGACATACAACTCAGGACAGTTGCAGAAAAATCTGACTCTCTTTAAAATATTTTTAAACCCTATTTGTTTCTGTCTTTTTGGCCCCTTGCAGAGATCCTTCAAAAATATATCGCTGCTGATTTAGTTGATGGTATATACCTAAGAAGCATCAAACAATACACAAACATTCAGTGTATCAAATAGAAACAGATGTGTTATAGAACGTAATGAAATTTATTCACCTGTTTATGTGAGTGCTGCACATGTTTGATGGGTACAACTATTTATTAAACAGCTTGCCCATGTGTTGCCAAATAGTGGATTAAATTCTAGTAAGTCTGTGTAAGTATCTCTGTGCTCATGAATATGACATTTAGTCTATTTACACCTTTCCAACAGAGTTAAAATGTCAGAAAGATGTATTTTTGTAATATAAGTACCTCAATTCTTTTTGACATTATTTTCTGTAGCTCGTTTCATATGCATATCTTTCTTTTATATTATCATCATGATGGTATTAATTTGGATGTGCAAATTAGCTCTTCATGATGTTGTCATGTCAGCATCTGGATTCAAGATGTGCTGTTTCATAAGCATCGCATCCTATTGCGTTTCATCATAGTCCCCCTTTTCCAATCTAATTATTCATAAGGAACCTTGGGGATTGTGCTAATGGGCATCTGAAGCTATAAAGAGTAATGGAAGTGGTTGTGTTACTGCTATGCAATTAAGTGTATACAGAATACCATTCATATAATTAAATTCAGATTTTTTTTACCACTCTTTTTTTCCTTTATAGTACATCAATTATTTCTCTGAAGTTAAAATAATACCAGTGGAGTTTAAGAGCTTTTTACGAGAATTGTAGCATTTATAGTGACAAAAGTCGATTTTTGGCTTTTATAATTAAAAGCTTCAGCAAATAAGGAGACAGTTTTATGAATTTTTTATGTTTTTTTCATGTTTTATGTGAAAAGGTGGAGGATGTTTGTGATTGAGGCAGGATTTGAACTGCAAGTGGGTGTGTGTGTGCTGTGTGTTTCCCATTTAATGCTCTGTCCATTGGTTTGATTGGGTACAATACACATTATGCTGCTGCTGCTGCTGGTAATGTGTATCAGCAGTCATTGCAATTTGTAAGTTCAGCCTGACCTTTGCTCCAGGTTCAGTTTTCTGTCTCTGTTCCTTTGGATTAAGTGTTTTGATGAATGAAGATAAAGTATTTAGATCAACTAGTCAATATGTTTTCTGCTGATAATTCCATATTAATAAGTGCTGATGGTTAGTATCTTTAAGGTCTACTGACAATCTGATTGAAATCAATGGCAGTTTTGCCTCATTTAGTTCAATGGGAGCAAGAATGAGTCTTTAACCAGCAGAAAATTATAAAGCACCAGTCTCTGTTCATGTGTCATTCACTATGAACAAGAGTTTTTATGGTGCTGTCAGGCTGAAAAAAATTCTTTTCTTTTTTGATAACAAAGCTGCATTTAGCTGAAGTAATCCCTAGGTAGCCTGTTAGAGGTGTTCCAGCTTTGTTATTCCCAAACAATAGGGAATGTGGCCTCTTGCTGATTCTACTTAAGTAAGTAGTTGCTGCTGCTCAAAATAGCTTGAGACTGCTGTGCAGCTGAAATTCTGCTGCAGACATCCTGCATTAACCTAGTTATCTTGAATTTTCTTGTGAAATTCAGACTTTATTTTAGTGCGGAGCACATGGTATTAAATAGGTTGTGCAGTTCCTTTTTCCAGAACACCAGTGAAAGCCATGATATTCCATGTCAGTGAAGAGGCCCAGGCATTGTGAAAGCATCTTCCACCCTCCTATCTTAGATTATACCCAGCTGATTGGCATCTCATCCTGTTCTGAACTGCCTTAACCATAAAAATCCCACTAGCATTTTAAAATTGCTCATCTGCCAAGTAACCTACTGCAAAATGGAGAGGTAGCTTCATAAAACAACTCTTCCAGGGTATCCTCTTAGTTTCTCCAAGGGTACCCACCAGGAGAAATGAGCTGTGAAGTTTGAATGAGAGTTTAATAGGTCCAGGTCCTGTCTGACCAAATGACACAGTGGCTGAGGGGGACTGACAGATTCTCTCTAATCATTGCTGTAAAAGCAGAAGGAAGAAGGAAAGAGGGGTAAAGAGCACAGAAAGCCTGGTCTCTTGGCTAGATTTTCAGATTGCTTAGGGCTTTAAAGGTCAAATGCAACACCTTAGGTTAGTACCTCCTTAATTACCAGGAGACAACCTTTAGAGCACAGGAATGGCATGCTTTTGGCATTACTCAGCAAGTGTCTGCACTCTCCATTAGTTCATGCTTTAAAATATTCTTGAAGTATGGCTGTACGTTTGTAGGTCATTAATCTGCCCCTGCAAAGACAAATAAGTTTTGCCTCCAAGAGAATAGTTACATTCATCTTGCTTTCTGTACAAAATGCTCATGGTCCTTGGTCATCAGTGATCTGCAAAGTCAGGTTAACACTGCCGGATTTTCTACCATAATTAAAGATTCTGATGAATTGGCTGGTAAATTTTCTGGCCATTTTCTGCAGTTGGCCATTGCTCTTGAATAAAACTCAGCATTACTTTCACATACCTTATAAGCATATTCTCTGAGATAAATGACATGTCTGAAAATCAGTAAATGAGAAAAGAAAACCTTCAATCCATTCAAACAACCTTTTTTATTTGTGGGGATTTTTCCTTTTTATTTTACTATGGTAAATTTTAGATTTTTATATTTTTGTCTGATAATTCATGTTTTTCCACATTATTTTGGCTTCCTTGGATTATAGGCTAAAATCCTGTATTCTCAACTCTAATGTATTAAATAGGGACCAGTTGAAATAGCATTTTCACTGGGTATTGGTTGCATCCTTCTCTCCCTATTACTTTTGCATATTTGTGTTTTTCTATGTAAATATGAAAATAATTGTTTAGAACAGTTTAGAAGAGTAAAAAATCCGATTTTGTGTTCCTGTCTAGTGTGTACATATCTTTAATCATCCAAGTAATCTTGGTCGATGGACTGTATTTCTGGATGTTTACCTAAAAACTTTAATAATGAAAGCCTCTCTTTGAATCTGACATGTGGTTAGCCATTGCTTTGTTAGGCTTGACTTCAAATAATATTTTGTTCTAGCACTTAATATACAAAGTATTATCTTAATGATCCTTAAGTTTAATTTTGTGCATATCTGATGGGGGGGGGTGCTGCTGCCTGTTTCTCATTGTCAAATCAAATTCTGTCTTTCTATTTTAAAGCCAATTTGCACATAAAAGTTCAAATCCCTTAGATAAAGAACATGCTCATTTACAAAGATTATGATTGAATTTTTGGCCCTGTTTTTAATACTTTGCACTGTAAATGACATCCCAGTGGAGAATAGTCATCATACAGATGTTTGAAAGCTCCTTCCTGCCGAGTATGGTAATTGAAGTCTATAAAGTGTCATCAGGCTGCACATTGTTTCTAATTAGTACAAGGCAGTTTCTCTTAGCTTTGTATAGTTTTGCTGGCCTCTTTCCTTCGTTATTTTACCAGCTGCCTAGTAAATCTTGTCAGTTACTAAGAAAAAAAAATCCAGAGTTGGAAATTTTTCTGTGTGTTTCATAGTGTCCTGCTTTCCTTTAACAGAAAAACAGAGATTTTTGTATGGTTTTATTCTGACTTTCTGAAACTATCAGTATGCTTTTAGCTCCAACAGGCCAGGTACTACTGTGACATCTTTTGAAAGACTCTTTATGTCCCATCATCACAAGAAACATTAGTACAACAATAAATTTCTTTTCTGATTGTAGGGCCTTTATGATAATGATTCTCATTTGTCTAGTTTCTGAAAAAGGAGTATTTTAGTGACTGCTTGATGGTTGGATGTTTATTGCTGACAGTTTCCCTGGGTATATAATCAGCAGTGTGATGGAAGTGGGCAGATAAAAGGGTCTCTTCTATTGAAAGGAGCTCAAAATTATGTGCAAAATTATTGAGAAAAGAAGCTTTGCTGCCTGTTTCAGCTTCCCTGTATGAGTGTACTTGGATACAGGTCAGGTTCTGCAGTCCTTTTAGGGAGTCTTGGATTGAGCCTTTAAAACTCTGGTAGGTGCTTCCGTCTGGTAGCTTAATTTAGCCTAAAGTAGTGCCCCTGTATTTCCTCATGTCTTCCTGCAATGAGTTTTTGGCTTAAGTAGTCTGTAGGACTTAAGAAGAGTTTATAGGACTTAAGAAGAGAGATAGATGTATAGAATTTTCAGACCTTGGCTGCTTTCTTCAGACCTCCATTCTAACCATGGAAGAATGAAATAAGAACTAGTTCTCTTCATAAGACTCTTAGGCAGGACCCATGATTTTTTATTGTTGTTTTTGAGGTAAAACTTACATTTTTACCTTGTGTGCAGTGAACACATTTTCTGAATATTCAGGAAGCACATTCAAAATTTGGCATGATGCATTATTTAAACAATTTCCTGTTGATTCCAATTGAAGTTCACTCCAATAAGTCCACATTTTGATTGAAGATTGAGAAGGTTCAAGAACACTCTCATGAACAGCTAACAGACAATAATTTGTTGTATATTCTAAGGCAGCAGACTTAAGATTTAAGAGGTTGACTTGATCCTCTCTTAATGACAGCATCCTGAGGAAATAATTTTCTTTTTTCCATCTTTGTTTTTTGTCTGTGAAGTAAAATGATAATATAATATATCTCTTTCTTCATGTCTAGGTTCTTTTTAGTGTTGGGGGAAAAAAGTACGTGACAGCTGTAATCTGGAGAATACCATAATTAAAATAGGATACTCTACTTAAGTTGGAAGGGATCTGCAATGACTGTGTAGTCCAACTTCGTGACTGATTCAGGGCTGACCAAAAGTTAGAGAATGTAGTTAAGGGCATTGCCTCTTAAACACTGACAGGCTTGGGGCATCTACCACCTCTCTGGGAAGCCTGTTCTGATATTTGACCACCCTCTCAGTAAAGAAATGTTCCCTGTTGTCCAGTCTGAGCCTGCCCTGATGCAGCTTTGATGCATTTCTGCATGTCCTGTACAGGATACGAGGGAGAAGGGATCAGCACTTCTCTCTCCACTTCTCAGGAAGCTGCAGAGGGCAAAAAGGTCACACCTCAGCCTCCTTTTCTCCAAACTAGACAAGCCCAGAGTCCTCAGCCACTCCTCACAGGACCTTCCTTCCAGCCCTTTCCCCAGCTTTGTTACCCTGCTCTGGATGCATCCAGAGACCTGAACACCCTTCTTGAATCGTGGTGCCCAGCACAGCCCGGAGCACTCCAGGTGAGGCCACCCCAGCCCCGAGCACAGCAGGACAGTCCCCTGTTTTTGGCTGCTCGTGCTGTGTTTGATGCACCCCAGGATGGGGTTTGCCCTCGGGGCTGCCACGGCCGCTGCTGGCTCTGGATGAGCTGCTGCTGGCCAGCACCCCCAGACCCTTCTGCAGGGCTGCTCTCAGCTGATCCTCTCCCCATTTATTCTTGTGCCTGGCATTACTCAGTCATTCTTGCAGAATCTGACATTTTCACTTTAGAAATTCCATCCCCTTCATCATAGCACAGTGCTCCAATCTAGATCCCTCTGCAAGGCCGATTACAGAAATCCTCCTTATTGTTTGTGGTGGAAAATGTACTTAGTACCTACAATCTGCTCAATATGGTACTGCTTTACAGTGGACCCTCCAGTTGGTGCAGAGCATGTGTAGAAGCAAACCTCTTTCTGCAAAGAATTAGTTGCTAATTTTGCAAGTGGATAGGAAGCTATTAAACTAAAAACATCAGGTATTTGATCTGAGGTGGTATTCCTAGAAAAGTACAGTGATGTGTTGCTTTCTGAAGTAAAAAGAGGGATTTTTGTTACTTTGCTGATAAATATTGCATCACTAAGGGATAGCAACATAAAATAGAAACATTGTTGTAGAGAGCCAGCTTCTTCTGGGGTTAGGAAATGGTGCCAGGGTGTGCATCTGTCCCGTTCACTGTAGCATGAGGCCTGATGGCAGCTGCACGCTGGTGCAGGCTTGGGGAAGACAACATCCTTCTCCACTCAACCAGTCTTTGGCAAATTTTCCAGCATCCACTTCGTGGTTCTGACTTGAGTAATAATACCTTCCCTTATCACGGTCCTTTGAACAACTAACCAGTGTGTTTCTCTTCTGTTTTGCCTTGGAGAAACCTGTCAACACCTTTTCTCTTCATTCTATATTTAATGGGTCTGTCAACATTGCTTAATGGAGGATGGTGAAAAGGTGTGTTTTGTTGTTAGCTCTGAGCACGGCAGTGAGTCCTGACAGCAGCAATGTCTCGGGCACAGCGTTGTGCTGTTGTTACATTGGCTCTGATGCCACTTCAGTCAGTTCAAGCTCAGATATTCCTCTGCAGTGCTCCTCTGCAATGCATAAATACACCCTCGTGCAAACAAAAGTTCAGAAGCATCTCAACTACGTATCCATAATTTATAATTATAGTGGGATTAAAATAGACTTGAGGCTTCAGTTGGCCTCGTGTCTCAGAACTGCTGTATTGCAGCAAAGGCTGCTCTGCTTTGAGAGCACAGCAATAATAATGTGGACTGCTTTTTAACAACCAATGATGATTGTGAGGCACAGCTTCAAGGATATTAGGGGAGGTTGGAAGCCTTGCACTTCTATCAAGGGCTTAAGTGTCTAAATGTTATCTTATGTGGGCTGCAAATTAGCAGCTCTCAAGTAATACGGCTTCGGGAGGCATGGCCTTGGGGAAGGTGCCTGCAGATTTGTGAGCCACCACCATTTGCTTTGAAGCCCCCCTGATTTGGGGAGCCTCCGAAGGAAATTCCTCTAGGTCTGTTTTTGTACAGGAGACAGAAATCTGATTGATGTTTATTTTTCCAGATGATTTTGGTTTTGACTTTTCAGTTTTAGCGATAGGGTGAAAAAAAAATACATTTTGCATTTAACCTTTTGATGAAGAAGGACTGATTTTGCTTAGTGTTAAAACATAGGTTTGAAGCTTTGAAGTCTGTGTTCCACATCTGTAAACACAGTGGGAATGGTCTGATTTTCCCCTTGTAATATTGCATTATTAGACTGGAAGGAGCATTTAGGGGTGTTTTACATAACTACTGTGTTCCCTGAATGCTGCTACATTCAGAAGTAAAAAACAAAACAAACCAGAAACTGCCTGACCAGTAAGCAGTTCCTGTTTTAGACATTGTCCATAGCATTTGTAATATATGCTGCTCTAGTCCTGTTATTTAATTGATGTCCATTGGGAATATCCCAAAACAGGGATGTTTATTTCCTGAGGCTGTTAACAGTGTTTGAAGTTTCTTTATCAGACACAGGCTGGGGAAAGGTGCATTGATTTTTAATGTCTTCTGCTCTTTAAGTAATTTTTTTTAATGAGTAATTACAGAAATACAATGCATTTAAACTTGAGGGCAAATTTAACATTGGGTTTTTCACACTCCAGCTATCTAAAATTCAATGTTTCAGGGCCAAGAGTTTGTCTATTTCCTGACATAATAGAGTGATTTAGCATGCTCTTAATTTTAAGCACATGAGTAATCTCATCTTTCCTCACATTTATTCAGTTGGATACATACATGTATGTGTGTGTATTTTTATATATATATATTTATATATATATATATATATATATATAATGTATGGGTAAAACTAAAGACTTTGGCCCTTTATGAACTGAATCTTAGGTAATGAGCTTTTAGACCAATATAAAGTTGTGTGAACCTTTTTTTTACTATAATTTTCACACACATATCAAAATGAAAGCAGCAGGGTGATAGTAAAGCTGATACAGTTATCCTGTTCATTTTAGACAAACTTGGGAGCAGCCTCTGGTGTTCCATCAGTAAAAGCAACCCATATTAACACCGAAAAATGTGATTTTTATCTTCTTGGGATCGTCATGTAAACTTGCTGAAGAGATCTTGATACAAGCAGGAGCTGCTTGCACAGTCTTTGAACTTGGCTTTAGTTTACACACTTAAACCGGCCACACTACTTGAATAATTCTGAGAGGTCACAAACACTGATTTCAGGGGATGCTTAGAATGGAGCTAATATATTATGATGTGCATGATCTTCATCAAAGAAATATTAGGTATTCCCAGAAGTCCCAGAGTTATATGATCTTGTGACAGACCCAGAGGCAAATTCAGAGTTGTCAGCTGAATTGCCTTTGGAGCCTGCCAAGCAAACAGATGCTAATGATAGATGAGTATCTACATGGCTTGGCATGGAGCTCCCAAGACAGGCAGCAAGCCCTGTGTGTGACCTTAGCTTGCTGATCCACTGCTGGGAATCACAGAGGACACGTCTAGTGATGTGTAAGTTAGAGCTCTAAGTTGCTCACGGTATTTGAATACAGTTTATTTGGATCCTGTAGTCAGAGTCTCTGATGAGAAGATTTAAACGCTGCCATCCACCCTCTTGGGTTACGACTGAGAAAAGCCAACACAGTTTGTTTTCCTTGTGCTAGTCCTACAGGCTCCACAGCCTCTTGTATTCTGGGAAACCCCAGCCTCTGCCAGTTGCAGTAGGAAACCCTAATATAATCTGGCATAGCAGAGTGTGAATGTTGCTGTGCATGTGCCACACCGATTCCCATGAGCTGCACTCACTAAGTACATCTGCCTGGGCAAACTGGATGTTTGGTAGCACTGGGACCAGCTGGCACAGAGAGGCTCATGCCCATGAGGGTGACACTGTGCAGCTTCCAAACCATGGTGGCCATCTGTGTGCTGCCTGTTGAAAAGAGCCTTGTAGCCTCTGAGCCATGCCAGGGTGGTGTTTGGGGTACAGCAATTTATTACAGCCAAAAGCCTCTCAAGGTCCTCTCTTCATCAGTTTAACAGTGTGAATCATAGCACTGCAAAACCCAGGCACATCCTGGAGTTCTTCATTTGCTAGCACAGATAGGGCTGGTGTGTCTCTGCCTGCTTTGTCATCACTCTGTGCTTAAAGACTCTGGCTCTAGTCCAGTTTCTAGCTCCAGCCCTTCATGATTTTTAAGATTATGTTCCCCTAGCCTCACCCAACAGCCTGCTCACTGGGCTTTTTCTCCCTGGGTGCATGCTGTTGTGAGGCTTTGTTTGTTGGGACTCCATCAGTATATTCATTTAGCAACATGCATACTCATTTGAGCTGAATATAGGAACATTTAAGTCTCTAGACAAGTGATTAAGACCTTTATTAAATAGAAATGTTTTGCTAAGCCACAGCATGGATTATCTGTCCCTTAGTATGTGTATAATCAAAACTGCTTCTCTGATCTTGGATAAAAACTCTGGAGGATCTGTTTCATTTTTTCCCTTTGTGTAAAATGGGAATGCTGACATTTCTTTGCTGACTTCCTTGGGTTGCTGTGGAGTTTAATGTCTGGAAAGTGCTTTGAACATGAGAACTGCTGTGACAGAATTACTGAGAGCTTTGCTTCTGGAATTTAATTGCTCAGTTAAGGGGGGGTGGGGGCGGGCAGGAAAGTTCAGAACCAGCTGATAGTGAAATTTTATTGAAGTTTGTATGTAATATATGGAAACAACATTCATATTGAATCTGGTTATTGTATTTTAAATTTTGGATGATTTTTCATTAGTCTTTGATATATTTTAAATTAATGATTTTCCTTTAAAATTTTAAATATGGGTGGGATTTTTTGTCCTTGTTTTATAATAGGCTTTTAACAAAACTTGATGCTTTCTTATTGTAGATCATTGCAATTATTATGCACAAGCATAATCACTTCTGACAATAAAATTAGTGAATATTAATAATTTGTGTGCTTTCCGTATTTGGCTTATATTTGCTTCAAAATGAAGGGCGAGGTTCAAGGTCTTTCTGTGCTCTCAATAAAACCCGGTTGCCTAGCATTTTTAACACTTGGCAGCACCATTTCTAATCTGTCTGTAGCTGGCAGCCAGGCTGTGCAGCTCCTCGGTGGGAAGTAACATGGAGCTGAGCAGCAGCTCCCAGCTCAGGCAGGCTTCCTTCTGTGGGTACCAGCTTAAACCCCTCTCTGGAAATTGTAAATGCATGATGTGATGCCCATGGCAATTTTTTCTCTTTTGTCCTTCAGCGTGGGTTGGTTAGAGGAGTGGGCTGGCACGTTTTCTAAATGTGCTCATGTTTATCAAGTGGAGTGTTTCAAGCCTGTGACTGAGTCCTTAGCTTAGATGAGGGAGGCATCTGTCAGCAAAGAAAGAAAGATCTGGCTGCATTTTTTGTTTTTCCTTTTTTTTTACTCCCCCTCCCAAAATCTCAGAAGAGTAAATGACTAGCATGTGTTACACAGTGTAAGCTGTGAAGAAGATTTGAGGCAATGTGAAATTTAGAAGCTTTCTGTGCATATCTTTATGCTAAAATAGATATTGATCTGCAGTGTTTTCTTAGTTTTAAGAATAGATACAAGCAGTGTCACCAAATGGCTTGGATCTACGGAGAGTGAAATGCTTTCTAGCCTTTGTTTTCCATCTTGTTCAGGCTGAACAGGGTGGAGGGATCATTGTTTTCCAGGCTTCCTCTCTTTGGCCATCCGAGGGGCTGAGGTACCTGTGGGAAGCAGGGCTGGAGCAGCCCTGCATTCCCTGTGGGTGCCCAGGGAGGGCTGCAGGCTCACAGCTCACAGAAGCTGCTCAGGTACTACAGGGGTGCAGTGCCACTGCTGGGGAGCCCTAAGTTGGTGTTAAAAGGATTTGTGGGAAGCTTTTTATCAGTCCACTGCGTGTTTCAGATTAAGAAGGCACAAAGCGGTGCGCTTGGTGACTTCAGCAAGGATAATACTAAAAATGTTAATTAGCCATTCTGCCTTTGCAACCTTGCTGGTCTAACCAGGTCACCTTGAACATGAAGACGCTGAAGTGCATGTAAACTGTAGCCAAATTTTTGAGAAATGTGTCCTGATTTTCAGCTACGCTTCATCTGACAAATGTTCCTTGACCTTGTTTACTACTTAAGTGGTGGGAAAATTTGCATTTACCTCGGTGGACAGAAGGTCAAGTCTCTGGGGCCTCTTTTCCTGGAGGTCTTGTACTCTGCAGGTGGGAGATGGGTGCCAGAACCTCGGAAATAAGGGCTTTGAGCTTTTAAATGAGGAATACATATGTGGGAGGGTCAGTTTACAAAACACTGAATCTCAGTGACTTGCATTCAGTATAAAGTGTTGTTTTTAGCACAGAACACTGAACCCAGATAATCTATTTTACATATTTGTCCTGTAAGCAGTTCTTTTCCACACTGGCTGTGCTCTAATAATTGATTTTTCTAATTTGAGAAATACAGCTAGAAATTAGCATGTGATTAAAAAGCTGTTGAAAATTTTTCTAAGCTCTTAAAATAAACACATACAAAAATAGTGGAGGAAAAACCCAATTCTATTAAATCTCCAGGCTAGAAAGAATAAATCACAATGGTCATAACTACTCATGGAGGGAGTAAAGACTTTGGTTTTGTTTTTCTAGATTCTTTTTCAAGTAAATTTTCTCTTTGAGTGAGCATTGAACATATGTTCAGCTGTTCTGCATGGGATGGTGTTTTCCTTGGTCCCTGAGGGTAGGGATGCATGGACTTGTGAAACTCAGCAGTCTCATGGTGGTCTCATGGTCACCTAGGCCTGATGCAGACCACCGAGGTGTGTTTGTGTAGCATTTCTAAAATCCAAAAGTTGGAGATTAAAGATGAAGATAAGGGAAAGATTAGCTCAGTGCTTGCCGGAATTTGAAGTAAGAAAAATGTGTTGCTTCCATTCGTCGGAGTTTTTAAACTTTTATTTACTACCATCCCTAGCTGAAGGGGTCATGTTTCAAGGAGCCTTTCAAGACCTGTTCAGCATTCGACTGTGTGATTTTGGATTTCATGGCAGGAAGAGGTTGTACTCAGGAAGAAAGGTGATATTTAGCTTGATAAACCTTGTTCTTGCACGACAACGTTAAAGGGGGCTGTTTGGTTTTTGCCCTTGATATATTTGCCTGTGTTAGCAGAGAAGCTAGGCAAGGTGCCAATTAACAAAATAACTCAGTGAAGTGTAGTGGACACCCATCTCTGGATTTCATTTGAATTGATCACCTTCTTTCAGTGATCCCTGAAGCTTTTCCACTGTTAGAAGCATCTGTGTTCAAAGCTTGCCTTAGCCAAAATCAGCTTCCTGTTGTGTTTTGCATTGTCCTTACATCTAACATGGAGCAAACATTTCCCATTTTCCAGCACAACCTCATCAGACTGTAAAGCCATAATAAATGAGAAAAAAAGGAAAAAAGTTAAAGATTTGCGAGGATGACAAATAATCCTAGGGGCAAAGGGGCAGATAGTTCCTTCTTTTCAAACTTCTTTTCTGTTGTAGCATTTCCTTGTACTCTTTCATGATTCCTTAAGCTCTCATGTGTGCATGTAGTTTCTCAGGTGTGCTGTTTCACACCCTTCCTCATGCTCTTCTTAACATCTGCATGCTCTCTCCATCTCTTGCCATCTCCTGCATTCTTGTGCTTTCCTTTTTCTCAGTTGTCCTCCTTTGGCCACCCAGCTGGTGCTCATAACCTGTGTTGTTTTGGTGCCTTGGGGAGGAGATCAGGCAGTTTGTGTGTAGGTCAAGGAACCTCTATCTGGATGATTTAGTGGTTTAGGGGTTCCAGTGTTAGTGCTGGGTTGATGGTTAGACTTGATGGTCTAAAGGTCTCTCCCAACCTTGATGATTGTATTCTGTGATGCTGTGTCTTGTCTGCCCAGAAGTGGAGATGGCTTTCTGTGTTGTCAGTGTTAAGTATGTGACCCAGCCAAGGTGGATGGTGTGATGTGGGAGAGTTTGCACTGTGCTTACTTGAATTTTGAGGATGCTTTCTGATGTCCTACAATCCCTGCATCCAAGATGGTGAATAACTCTGCTGTGGCCCAAAGTGAGTGCACTTTACAGAGACTGCTACTTCAAGCAGGAAATTTTTCAGTTGTTAAGGATCTCTCTGCCAGCAATTTCAGAAGAGGACTCATCTGACCTTCATACCTTTGCGGTTTTGCATACTTTATTTTCTAGCTATTTGAGGAAACCTTTGAAACCTCATCTTTGAAAAAGGTAGCCAGACTTTTTCTTTCCATTTATTTTTTTTCTTTCCCTTCTTTTTTTTCTTTCTTAGTCTAGACCAAATTCTGACAGCATAGCTCTTTGTATTGGCCTTCCCTTCATTCAAGATACAGTAATACCACTCCTCTTTTATTTGCCATTTGTCCTTTTGTTTTATGGTTCTCTTTGTTGCAAGCTTCTTTGTTGTTTCTTCCGGATTATGCTCCTTGGGGACTTCTGTATCAGTATGACTGAACATTGCTTGCAGCCATGCCAGATTGTGCTGTGATCTTATTGGATTTCACAAACCAAGGTTAGGCCAGGTCAGAACTTGGTTGAAATAACGTAGACTACAAGACTGCCTGCTAGCCACTGGGAACACACACAACAAAAACCCAGATGCTGATTCAGTCAGTTCAGGCTGGTGGTGTTGCTGTGCTGACTACGGTGGGTGTGATATTAATGAGAAGTTCTGACCTGTTCTGGCTGGTAGGATTTCACAGCTTTTTTTTTAGAGAAGAGTACTGTTGTTAATTCCAGTGTTCTGGTCCATTCCAAATCCTTTAATTCTCTATCAGGATTACCCTGGAATTCAGTTGAAGATTATATTCTCTGATCTTCTTTTCCCTGTACTGTTGCATGATGTTTGCCCTCAAAACTTGTTGTGCTGTTCAAAAAGCTGCGTTTCTGTGCGGAATGAAATAATTACAAAACTTTATTTGTTTTTCTGGTCTTCTGAAGCAAACCAAAATATACCAGGGTCTTCTGATGAAAGGTTCCAGAAAGGTAGAAATTTTTAGTAAAAATAGCACATGAAAATTACAGTTGAGGTTTTCTTAGAGTTGCTTGAAGTTTCTGACCAAAAGACTGTATGAAGATGTGTAAATGTGTTCAGACTTAGCTTCACTGAGTTTGTATTGGGTGGAAAACTGCATGCCATTACGCTGGAGTGCCCCAAAATGATGGGAAGATTGATTATATAGATAAGGCTTTTCTAATTTACTGTAGAGGTATTTGGACCTGTTTGTGTTCTGTATGGTTTTTAATAGCTTATTCCTTTACATAAAGCTGTAAGAGTCTAGAAGATGAACAAAGAAAAGTATGTAATGATGTGAAATAAAGGCCAACATTAACTTGGGCTCTGTTTCATCCTTGCACTCAGCCTGAGGGAGGGCTGCTGGAGGATTTGTTTGCCCGCAGCCTTGCTGGAACAATACTCATGAATTTGTGGAAAGAACAGTATAATCAGCTTGATTTATCTTGATGTGCCCAGAAGTACAGTGATGGACTTAGATCTATCACAAAAACGGAATATATCTAGCTAGGCAGCAGCCATTAACAGCATAGCCATTAAGAACATTTAAGGAGTGTAAATTGTGAAGCTGCAGAGGAATTAGTGAGGTATGAAAGGGCAGGGGGTGACTAGGAGTCAGTGAATGAAATACTTCAGGCTGGATCAGGAGAAACTTCTTGTCAGTTTAAGCTGTAAAGTAGTGTGATATTTTTCTGTGTAGAGTAATGTGATATGAATATGTGTAATGAATATGTAAAATAAGTCAGGGGATTCAAATCTGTAATGCATTGTACATACTGGAACAATTTGCTGTGGCCCCATGTGGACCAGACAATCAGGTGTTTATGCTTCTGGAGTGTTTTCATCTTTTGAAAGTTTTGGGTTTGCTTTTCTCATTCAGCATCTGTATATTGAGGGAAAATATTGAATATCTTGGCTTTAAAATCCAAATTTATATACATTTCTGCATAGACAAAATGGAAGATTTAAAATTGGAGTAGGAAGATTAATGTTGGCTAAAAGATGGGATTTACAGTTTGATTGTAAGCGTTTGGCATTGAGGTTACCCATAATTATGCTTAATAGGTAAATTATCTCTGTCTCTGATAATCCTAATCGTCAGTGCAAAGCTTGGCACTGGCAGCAGAGATATGGAAGGTGTAGTGTAGGAGAAGGCTGGAAGGAGTCTTTCATCTCCACCATCCCTTGCCAAGGGCTTACTGTACATGCAAATTCATCAGCTTTTCCATTGTGGTGCATTTATAAACCCTGGAGAGGGTGAAATCTGGGAATTAATTGCTCTGTGCGCTCAGGGGGCCCTTCTGCACTGGGAGAGTCTGTAGGACTGGGACAGCAGTGGCTGATGTTGCTACAGCTTCAATAAATACTTAGGGGAATGTCCTGCAGAAAAGTGTGAAGAGCTCTGCTGATTGATTGTGTCCTTACCTCTGTTTTAGGAAGAGCCAGCCCGACTAACCCTTTGTAGGAAAACAGCGTGACTGTGTTCACCTGCTGAACAGAAATGCTGGATACGATTGGGGTGAGGGGTGGTGGTGTGTGCAGGGGACAGATAGCTGCTGTTTTCAGCTCTTATTTACAGGATCAATAAAACTGATTTTCCAATTCAAGGATAATTTTTTACCAACAAGCTACATAGCCTCTAAGGTAATAATATTGGATCTACTCTTTTTCAGAACAAGTTAATTTAAAAATGATAGGTAGTTTCCAGCTCAGGATTACTTTTCCTAATAGAAAGGAGAGATGTATCTGGGAGAAACACCTTGGGAGAGGGTGAGAATTTTGCCTCAGAACAACGTTGTTGCACACTGCCCACAGTCCTTTTCTTTAAACAATAATCATTTAACTGTGCATGGTACTTTAATGACAAATGCAATACAATAAGAAAATGCAGAGCTGTTTTATTTCAATCCCGGTTCAGTTATTATTAAAGGCTGTGCAAATACTGCTGTGGACTTTACTGGGCATTGACTGATGCCCTCTGTAAAGTGCAGTATATTTTATGATCACTGTCTCTGAAGAGAAGAATGTTTTGTGGTGTTGTGGAGGTATTCCAGGCCAATAGCAAGTGTATTCATACATACATGTTCAAATGCCATTCATTCCTTTTGCAGTTACTTTATCTTGTTCTTTTGAGACCTGTCGGAAAAATCTTATGTACATGGCTCATACACATACATGCACACATTTTTGTACTACATTCCTCCCTCTGCATTTGCCCTCCTTGCCCATTGGATGCTCAGGATAAGGCTCAGTTTAAAAGGAGTGTCAGTATGAGACTTCTGCAGCTGTGCCTGCGTGGTTGGGGTGAAATACAGCTTTGAAAGAGTAAAATCCCACACGTATCATTTTATAAGCAGGTGACCACACCTCCTATCAGTATGAATGCTGCAAGTTAAGGAGAAAATAGCCAGGAGGGGTTCCTCCACTGGAAGCAGTTATGAATGAACTTTACATGCCAGAAAAGGTGATTAGTTTTTTAGGTTAAAAAAAAAAAAAAAAGCCTTTTTTTTTGAGATCAAACTCAACCCATTCCAAGCCCCAGAGCACCATGAAACGTAACCAGAGTCCCTCTCCTTTTCCTATACTTTGGTGAATCTCGGGCTTTTGTAGTTATTACCTATGAAATATGCAGTCTGTGGAAGTCCACATAAAAATCAAATGCCATTATGTTTGAGAAGTTTTGGGTTCAGACCCAAAATACTCAGTACTATTTTTCTCAATGTCAGCACATCCATTTACGATTCCCCTTTCCTCCTTTATATATGGAGTAGTGGAGGCAAAAAACCAGGAATGTTGGTTTTATTTAGAAGAATTTGATGGTGAAGATTTGTTTAAAAAATGAAAAGATATTTTTCTTCACTGTGGTTGGAGCAAAGTTGTCCCTTTTTAGATGGTAAATAGTTTATAATGTTTGAGTAAGAATCTGGCTTTTGGAGGGCTGTGTTGCTGATGAGAGCTACTGGCAACAGAAGCTTTCTAACACCAAACTGCTAGTTTATTAAAAGAATAATAGGAACAGATGTTTTCAATTCATAAAATGTATCAAGTAAATGGTACATCCACTTGTTATTTCAATTCCTTTGAATTTTTGTGAACTCATTTGGGGCTAGGTTTTCAAAAGAGCTTAGCCCACTGTCACTTCATTGTTCTCACTATAAACTGATGGATGATGAACGTGTTTGGGAACTGCAGCTTTTTATGCCTGAAGGGGAGCTCCTAACTACTGACGCTTCTAAAATCTGGCCCATGTTTCTGATGAGTGAATACTGATCATTATAGAGGATTCATGCAGGCAATCTCTGAGTAATGCCCTGCATTTGCCTGTGATTGTATATATGATGGTTTCTTAATTTACTATTGCACTAGGCATTTTAATTTAAATTATGCTAATAGTGTAGGATTAACTGCGGATTATGATTCTAGCATGTACTGTCATTCAAACAGAAGAACCAGTTCTTTAGCTGCTACAGCCTCTTTCTCCCTCTCATCCTGATGTGTAGTAATTTGTGCTCAAGACTGGCCTCAGGTTTTGATGAGGTTTCTTGTTTAAACTGATGAAATTGCTTAGGGAGAGGCAGTTGAAAATTCGGAAAAGAGAGACTGAGATTCTTTTTGTCATCTGATGACACATTTTTACGGTGCTGAAATGATTTTCTGAAAACAGTCGTTAGAATGGGCTCTTGCCAGCACTTCACAGTGAACAGTTCTGGCTTTGCCTTCATTCTTCACTGGTAGGACAGGCTACACGTAATTTGCTTTTGCACTCGACTCAAATGTATATTTGAGAAAACTAGTGCTAGGGGGTTATGTTAAAATCACCAGAAAGGTCGTAGAATAAATAATGCATGCAAGTGGACTGATGTTATATTGGTCCTTGATAGAGCATATAGCAGGAGGCCAGTTTTGTTCTTTACCAGTTCTGAAAAAAAGCTTTATAGCCACCCAAGGTGGCTCTGCTTGAAGTATAACCTCTCCAAAGAGCTTCTCCTCCCCCAAACTGCAGATGTGCTGGAAACACAAATTTGCCTTGTTAATGTTTGCACTTGTTTAATTGTGTAGCAACCTGAGATTGTAATGGCATGCAGCCTGTTTGCATTAGTGAATTCGTCTGTATTCCTTCAAATCCCTCATTTGTTGTATTTTTTGTTGAGTGCCTGATATTTCTAGTGACTTTGTGTTGTAGCAGCAGTCTAAAATCTGCCTTTCTTTTTTCTTCCTCCAGCTGATATTATTTCTACAGTTGAGTTCAACCACACTGGAGAACTGCTGGCTACTGGTGACAAGGGGGGTCGAGTTGTTATATTCCAAAGGGAACCTGAGGTATGTGAGTCACCAATGTAGTCCTTAATAGCCTGATAAAAACAGGCTTAATTTTTAATACTTTAATTGAATTGAATTAACAAACTTGTTTATAATCTCAAGATTCACTAAAACAGAGCATCATCTGTTTAGAGAAGTGAAAAAGGGTAAGGATTTTTAACTCATAAATTTGCTGTCCCAAACAAAAATGCTTCAAAGCTCCAAAATTCCCATACAAGAAAAGAAAAGGATATTTTTGTTTCACTTCTGCTTTGTTTTAATATCTTTTGCCTGATGATGGAACTATTCCATTTGAAACAATACCTTCACTTACCTTTATGTTCCACTTGTAAATTCCATCCATCTGCAGTGTCTTGTATAGAAATATTTCCTGAATAGTTGACATTTCTTCAAAAATTCTATTATTAAATGTTTCAATACTCACAAGCAATTTCATTCTTGTTGAAACAAATCTGTCAATATAACATTTTAAATGAGAAATTAAATTACATTTTCAATATTTTTATATTTATATGGCTGCTTATACACCTTTCCTAAAAGATGAAGATATATTGCTGTCATAAACAACGTTTTTGTTGTTCTTATTCTCCATAGAGTAAAAATGAGCCTTACAATCAGGGGGAGTACAATGTTTACAGCACTTTCCAGAGCCATGAACCTGAATTTGATTATTTGAAGAGCTTGGAGATAGAAGAAAAAATAAACAAGATCAAGTGGTTGCCACAGCAAAATGCAGCTCACTCACTTCTATCAACAAATGGTGAGACTGATGAGAATATGCAAGACATATCAGTATTTGCAGTATTTGCTCTATGTGTTTTAGTGCTGACAGCGTATATTTGCTCATTTTAATCTACTGTTCTAGTAATTTCCTCTTTCAGAGTTTACCAAGACTGTCATACTGCTTCTGATATCTGCTGTTTTCTGATATCTGTATATTTTATTCATAGAATCATGAGGTTTTATGGATGGATTATTCATAGACATTTAGAGAGCTATCCATTTTTCTATTAATATGCAGTGCTATCCTGAAATAGATCTTGTGACAAAGGCATCACCTTACTCAGCAGCTTGTGTTTCATGGGAAATTCAGAATTTTTTCTGCTGTGTTTGTCATAACTTTTATTATTTGTAGATGTGTAAATGAATGTAGGTGAGCAAGATTATTTTTCTTTTTCTTTTCATTCATTATCGTAATAGTTTATTTAAGTTTTAGAGAGGTACACAAATCTTGGGAAGACAGTAGGAATAATAATAGGATATTCATACTGACTAATTTCTAACATGTCTAAGGCCTATTGAATAAAGAAGGCAGTATTATTACTAAGAGGGGATATTCAGATGTGAAATACGGGTCAAAACTGAGTGTAACCTAACGTGCACAGTTGTCGTTTAGGAAGCATTTTTAGATACCCACAAACTTTATTACTGTAAATGATGCATGAGATTAGATACCTGGTTTTAAATTTTAGGTCTAAAGGTAATCAGAAAAGGATTTTTTTGTTGTAGAAGTTTGAGTGTAACTGGGAATTGCTAATGAAAGATAGTGTAATCTCATCTTTGTGAATTGACACTTTAAGGCAAAGTGATTGCTTCACGTTAAAATATATATCATTAAATAATGTTAACATTAATTCAGAGTAGATAGTAATTTTTTAATATTTTGTGGTTTGTTTTACTTAAAGTTGTCTTTGACTTTTTTGGGGCACTGTTACTTTTTCGGAATGAGACATCTGTTACAGACAAGTGATTTATGCTAATTTAATGATTAGTCACCTTATGAAGTCTGGGAGTTTATTTCTACTCTTCTGCCTTGGTCAAAATATCCCTTTTTCTTCAGATAACTAAGAACTGCTTCTTCCAAGTGTGTGATACAAAAGCAGATTATTAAAAGTAAACCTCTCTCTTTTAATTTCAAAGTTTGTTTTTAGAAACACAGAGGAATACAGCCAAGTCCTCAGATTTTCAGCATTTACAGTTATAGATAATAATTACATGAGTTTTCTGGTTCATACTGTCATGAGAGGGGAGAAAGGAAGAAACAATGAGTCCTAGTGCTGCTGTGGTTTCAACCAACAGTGAGCAAGCCTAGGACCTGGAAAAATACTTCGGCCTCTGTTTCTCCTCCTTGGTTCTGGAGCATCCCAGCAGAGCTCTTTATGGTGAGGAGAACAGAAATGGTTGCACTGGCACAGGCTTTGCATTTTGGCTTTGAATTGCAAAACATTTGTGTCTGCCAAGGAGGATTCCTAGCTTCCTGGCACGGCAGGGTTGAAGTCTGAAGATTCACCTCCTGGCATATTCTTAAAGATGGTTTTAACTTCAGGGTACAGACAGCCCATGTTGAATTATTCACTGCCTTACAGATTACCTGGGAGAAGCCTTTCACAATGTATATCAATTCCATGCCTATAAAAAATGATAGTGGTATGTTTTCTAACTTGAAGGCATTACCTGTCATACATCCTCATATTGGGCAGTTTGTAGAAGTATCTTGAGTACTGGCTTTTGTTTACTAAATTCCAAGGCTGCTATTTTAATGCAATTTTTGGTATTTTGCTCTCTGGTAATTTAGGGTCTAGTGCATGTTTTCTGCAGAAAAGGGAGAACTGTGAAACAGCATCCTTTCTTTCCACAGTGCCCACTGAATCTGCTGGAAGGAGCATCCTGCAGTTCAGGAACATGAGGGGAGAGTCAGGATAAATGTAACCCTCACTATAAGAGACTTGGCAGCTCTGCAACTGCCCAAATCTGTTTCTGTCATTCTAAGGAAGACTTTTGTCTGAAGTTGTGTCTGCACAGGTCACCTCTCTCAGAGGCGACCTTGGTTCCTTTCCAGTCCTTGTTATCAACAAGTTGTCAGCTCAGCTTGGATTGTGGCATCTTAATTAATGGAGATGGAAGGAAATCACCAAGGCTTTCGAATCCCACTGTGGATTTACAGTGCTTGCAGTTAGCAAATTTGTAGTTTGCACTGTAAACTGAACTGATTTTGTAGTATAATAACAACTTATTCTGATTCATTGGTATCTTCTGTACCAGAATATATTTGGGCCACTTTCAATGTGAGCTACATAGGGTAGATCAGAATTTGGCCCATACTGATCCTTTCATCTGAGGATTTCAGACTGCTTACCAGACATTAATTAATTTTAACTTCACAACACCCTTGAGGCTGCATGCTTAACCTCACAGCATTTTTTCTGTGTTTTTTTCTATATTTTCTATTTTCTATATTTCTATTTTCTGTGTTGTTTTCTCTGTTTTTTTCTATATTTGCAAAATATAGGCGTGCTTAAAACTTCTAAGGAGCATTTAAAGTCCAGAGGTGGATGAAGGAGAAAAAAACCAACACATTATATCCTTAACTACTAATAAAATAGTTTTCACCCAGGAAAAGGATAGATTTATTAATAGCAGTCAAGTTTAACAATGGGAATTTTTTTGTGTTTTTTCTTATAATTCATTTTACAATTGCTATATTTATCATTTTTTTACTAGATCAGCAGGAATGCACTGTTTACATGTAATAAAAAATCCAAATGCATGACATGACCTATGTGTATTTTTTGTAATTAATTAACATGATATACAATACAAATGAAATTTATTGAATATTTAAATGAAGGTTTTTAGTTGCAGATTGAACTAACCTCTTGTTCTGTAGATCGATTGTAATTGTATTCTGATGGGTTTTTTGCTTGTGTATTAGCATATCAGTATCATTAACAAATGCATAATAGTAAAAATAAGAGTAAGGAAGGGATTGATTTTGAAACAAAAAAAGTTCGAAGTTTAATTTGTTACAGAAATGCAAATCAATTCATGTTTTTGTATATCCTATCTTTAAAGTGATTTGTACTAGCATTTGAACAGAGTATTTGGATCAGCCACACTGGCGAAATGATTATGCTCTGCTATGTACTTGGGGAAAGAAGGGTAAAGGAAGAAAGTGGGATAAAATCAGAAATTATGCAGGAACTGGCGTTAATAAATCAGTGGTGGCAGCTGAAGGGCAGAAGCTTTGGAAGGACTTTGGCTGCTCCACAAGCAGATGAGCGAAACAACCATTAGAATCTCAGGGACAGATTTTTTGCAGAAGAGTTGGCATTGATTTTTCAGTCTGGGAAGTGTTAAGAGTTGGCAGGTTAGGAGCACGATCACAGTGGGAGTGGACAATCAGCATTAGGAAATCTGCAGCTTCAGCTTCTACAAAAAAAACAAACCCAAAGACAAATGCAGTGTGAAATGTTTTAAACATGTTTGTTGGTTTCAGAGGCTCTTTGCTAACTGAGAGACGTCATTAGAATCTCATCATGTGCTTCACCCATCATGAAAAAGGAAGAGTCTAGATTTTATTCCATTCCATGCAAGATTATTATATTTTTCTCCTTGCTTCTCTCTTTTGCTATTGCAACACATTTCTCTTAGTTTGGTTGGGGTTTTAAAATTTTTCCTCAGTTATTTCTCACCTGCTTCCCATTAGGAGGGAGAAATGCCTCATTTTTTACACAGCCTTTCATTTGCAGGAGCTCCTGATGTTGCAGCAATGCACCACTTCCCATTCCCACAGCGGACCAGAGGGGGTTCATTGGTCTGGCTGTGTACTCCATGCTGTTCTTGTGCTGTCTGTAAGGAACCTAGCAAACTGGCATTAAAGCCTAACTGGTTTTAATATCGAGATTATTTCCTTGCCAAGTCGAATTGTTAAACTGAGCTTCAGCGGTGAGCATGGAGTAGTTTGGGGTTGTTCCACCTGCAAACTGCCAGGTTGGATACACGAGCAGCATGTGCTCTCCATGCTGTACACAGTCTGTCAGCTGCCAGGAACCTCTGACTCGGTGTGAAGGTATGGGATGTGCTTTATGAGTGTTTTGTCTGTCAGCAGCATTTTCTCGATGTACAGAATGAAATGACCCAGACTATTTCAGCACAGGACTTGTCTAAACCAAGGTGTAAAGACTTCTTTGAGGAATATATTGTGAAAGGTGAGTAACTGCACTCAGAATTCCTGTGCTGACAGTTGCTTGTCTTTTCTTTTAAAGATAAAACAATCAAATTGTGGAAAATTACTGAAAGAGATAAGAGGCCAGAGGGGTACAACTTAAAAGATGAAGAAGGAAAGCTTAAAGATCTTTCTACAGTAACATCACTGCAGGTAAGCTTCTGTCCACGTCCAAAATTCAGTTGTTTCTGTATAAGAAAGGTAGTGGTAACTCAGTAAAAGATTTAAATATGTACCTAATGCTAAGCATTTGTATGATTATTCTTACTGAAGCTTTAGCTGACTGATAACTGTATTGAATCTGCCACATATTTTCAAATCACAAGTGCTTGATGATGTACTGACCAAAATAAATATTTTTGAGAGTTCCTGTTGGTTTTATTGTTCCTGATAAAATTCTCTTGGTGTGACTTAATGTACTTTCATAAAAGGTCCTTTAACCTGGTGTGCTGGAAGCATTTTACTTGTAATTAATTTTGAACAGGGTTCTTGCCACATTCAGTAGAAGTAGATGTAGAAGTAGATGAAGTAAAAGTAGAAGTAGATGAATTTCTGGTAAAATCACTGGGTGTGCCAGTTGCAATTAAGACTAGACATATTAAGGTGAAAAAATTCAGAGCAACTGGGTTAAAGACAGTACACCAAATTTCAGTTTAATCTTTTTTTTCAGTTTTACTAAAAAATTATTTTAAGAGTGGGATTTACAGTAGTCTGTGCTGTGGTGAACCTGAGATTCTGCACTGCTGAAAAGATGCAGTCATGGAACTCATACAAGCATGTGTGATCATAGAACTGTTTAGTTTGGAAAAGACCTTTAAGATTATCAAGTCCAACCATTAACCACCACTGCCATATTCAATAAACTGTGTCCCTAGGTGCCACTTCTACAAATCTTTTAAATACCTCCTGGTATGGTGACCCAGCCACTTCCCGGGGCAGCCCCTTCCAGTGCTTGACAAAAATTTTGGTGAACAAATCTTTGCTAATATCCAATATAAAGCTTCCCAGTGCAACTTGAAACCAATTTCTTTTCTCCTGTCACTTGTTTCTTGGGAGAGGAGACCCATCATTCATATGTTAGTGTAGATTTTTGCTCTCAGACTTTTTTGGCTGAATTCACTCCAGATGTTGTGGCAAAGGAAGTGGCTAAAGGTTAGAACTGGATGGCTATGTTGTATAAACACTAGTATGTCTTCATTATTGAAAATAAACAAATAACCTCCATCTCCAAAAAAAGACAATATTGTCTATTGGGAAAAAAAGCTTCAAAAGTGTAAAGATGACTACATTGATGGAATATTTATCTATTCTGTATGATTAGGCAAACAAAACTATTCCAGATTGCTTATAGTCTGAGAATTCTCTGAGACATCAGCATTGTCTTGAGGGGAAGAGGAGGGGTGCGTGCTGATCTCTTCTCTGGGGTGACAGGGCCAGGACCCCAGGGAATGGCCTGAAGTTGTGTCAGGGAAGTTTAGGCTGGCTATTAGAAAAAGGTTTTTCACCCAGAGGGCAGCTGGGCACTGGAACAGGCTCCCCAGGGAAGTGGTCACAGCACCAAGCCTGGCAGAGTTCAGGAATCCTTTGGACACTGCTCTCAGGCACGAGGTGGGATTCTTGGGGATGGTGCTGTACAGGGTGGGGCTTGAACTCCCTCATCCTTGTGGGTCCCTTCCAACTTGACATATTCTGTGATTCTGTAATTCAAAGGCTGAGTTTTGTTTTGTTTAGTAGAAAGCAAAACTCAGATCTTTAACTACTCTGTGTTCCTCTTTAAACTGCCTTGTGGATTGATTGTTTCTGATGCATGTTTAACAACATCAAATAGTCCCAGTCATGGACCACAGCCTTACAGTGTTTAATGCTTTATTGATAGGGAATAAATTGAGTGTCTGCTTATTGAAGCATGAATTTAAAGTGACACAGGGAAATAACGAGGGCACATTGACAAGTGATAATCTGTGATATTGGCTTTTCAGGGGTACACGTGTATGTACAGTGTGTCATGTTGGCTTTGTTTTGCAAGACTTTGTTTATTGTTTCACTGAGATTATAGCCTTCCAACTTGACATATTTTTTCAGAGAGACATCAAGTAGCAGAACAAATACAGTTAAATGATGTACAACTAAGGGCAAACCCTTTAGCAAAAGCAAAATACTAGTGCTCCACTTCTTGCCAGAGCCTCCTGTGTGTGTGAGACAGTAGCTCCTGCAGTGGGACTGACCTGCTCTGGGGCAGATGCCAGTCCCTCCCTTCCTTCAGTCCAGGCTTTCCATCGCTTGTCTCTCCCTTCCCCCTCGGCAAAGAAGGCCTTCTCCAGCAATTAATCCATGGGGAAATTCAGCTTGTGTACACTGTCAAAAGGTTTTATAACATCGCAGTCTTTAAATGCTTTTTCTCTCTATTAGAATTCTCGTCATCCTAGCCGAAGAGTATTTCAAGTCTTACTCCCTTTCTGGTTTGTGTTTTGGTTTTTTTTTTGGCAGGTGCCTGTATTGAAACCCATGGATTTGATGGTAGAAGTCACTCCCCGGAGGATCTTTGCTAATGGTCACACCTATCATGTCAACTCAATATCTGTCAACAGTGACTGTGAGACGTACATGTCAGCGGATGATCTCAGGATTAACCTCTGGCATTTAGCTATCACAGATAGGAGCTTCAGTATCCTTTATTGTGGTTCCTTGCTCTGTGTTCATGTTATTAGTAGGGTTTAAGAAAGCTATATTAAAATATTTTTCTGTAGGTTTTAAAATATACCTTTACTTACCAGAATCCCTGCAGTAATTGTAACAGAAAATGCTCAGATATTGTAAGAGACAGCTAAGAGGCTGCAAAAATCAGGGAATTTTATATGTGAAATTACAGTCTTGATGTTGCTTAAAGACATTTAAATAGTAAACAGATGCCAGCTGAATAGTAACTATCCACCTGACTAGAATACTCTGTACTGTTATTTCCTGAAGACATTTCATGCTGAGCTACTGCACCTTGTTTTGCTGCGAGGTCAGTCCTTACCCTGACCTTGCCCCCATTCTCCATCATCCTGCTTCCCAGAACCCTAATGCCTGAGATGTGCACAGTTTGGGGGTGAGGCTCAGCTGCCCTGTGTGAGTTGTGTCTGTGATTAATGCAGGCATTGCTCTTTCAGGCGCTGGCATTTTCCTGAAAACTCCGTTGTGGAGTCATTCCAGCCATCTGTGAGGCTGCCCCTTGCTCTACAACAGGGTGTCTTGGAGGGGAAGCAAAAGAGAATGTAGCCAAGAAAAGTGATTCTCTGTGTTTTGCAGGACATAAATAGACTGGTAAGAAGAGAAATAGGTTATGGGGCCAGGTCAGAATGTTGTATTCCTTTGGCAATTTCTTTTTGAGTGTATCGAAAGGAGTTAGAAGAATATGTCTCTGTGGGTTTATGTGAGGGATTATTAGATGTCAAAGTGAAGTTGTCCTGTTGGGGTAGATTTCCTAAGAGAAGACACCAAATGTGATGGGTTTTTCTCCCTGTCTCTGGTGATTGTATTTCTTCCTTTGTGGGCCAGGTCATCTTTAAAACTTTACCCATACTTTGCTAATGTCACAGGAAACGTGTCCTTTAAATCAAACAACACTTAATGTCCTTAAAAAATTACCTTTGCAGGATCAAGTGACAGGTACCCTTACCCTGGGGATTTTAGGGAACATCTCTGTTTCCAAACTCATTGTTTTTCTGTCTTTCACCTGTGTAGATTAAGGAAGCTAAATAGGTGCCCTCTTTAATATGACTGTTTATTTAGGAACAATTTATATGGGGTACATCAAAGTCCAGCTGTATCTGCCTTGATATCCAAGCAACTGTACTTCCATTCCTTCGTAAGACAGATGACAATTATTTTCCAGCACACCTTTTTGGAGTAGCAGTGTGGCTCTGACAGTGTCCTCCTCACAGTAGCTTCACCCTCCAGACTTCTCTCTGTCCTGGAAACATTTACATGTGACTCTCCTGTGTGTTCTCCTCTACTTTGTATCCTCCTCTTTCTCCTAGGGCAGAGCAGTGGGTCAGACCAAGCACAGCAATCTCTTTACGCCTGCCTAGGATCACCAGATCACATTCCAGAATGCTTATGCAAGATAAGACTTTGCCTTTGGCAATTCCTTTTATTGCATTAAAAGCTATTTTATAAACTATGGATTGCCAAGACAAATGTTCCTGAAATTTTCAAAAACCAAGTAAATAGTTCTTATAGTTCATGAGGAAAACATGAGATTTTAGTGTCATTTGCCACACTAAGAGTTTACTGACCGAAATATCAGCTGTAAATGAATAGCTATGTGGACTCTATTTCAAGCATTAGCCCACTCCTGTGGCTCAGTATTTACTGATAGAATGTATTTTAAGGTTTCTGATTGATTTATTGACTTAACTCTTAAAACATGATGAAATTTATAATGACACACTCATTTTCTGGGAACATTCTAAGAATGATGATGAGAGGGAAATTAGGAGTGTGTTTTTGAGTTTTAGGATAGGAAACTTTTCCTGTATCTGAGACAGTGGCTTTGGGATGCTTGGATTTCTGTCTTGGACTGGGATACAGGGATTGCTGCTTCTTTTACACTTGAATTAACATCTTGAGGACTGTGATGAGAGAGTCCAGGCAGTGATAGGAGATAATACTAGGTATGGGAGAGTTAATTCTAGAGGCAAAACGTTCTTGCTGAGGTGGCCCTGGTGGCAGCAGGTTGGCTTTTGTGGCTGGATACCTGTAGGTATGCAGAAGAGAAGGCTGAGTTGAAGAGGTTGTATCCACTGCTCTTTCAGACAATATAAGCTGTAGCTGTCTGTACTCAGTTGTCAAAACCAGGTCATCAGGCAGATTACTTTTACCTAAGTCTTTGATAAATTTTGACATAGGTGTTCCAAGAGAAGGTGAGATAGTTACAGAATATTGCTCATACTGGGAAATTAACTGGGAGGCCATGATAACTGAAAGAGGGGGATAAGTAAGTTTAACTTGCATCAGTCTTCTGATAGGTATCTTTCTGTCCATACAGAGCACAATTTTACATCTTGTAAAATTGCAGGGACGTGTTTTTACCTGCAAAACAACAACATCTGTCCCTGAAACTGCATTTCTGTCCTACAGAAAACCAACTTACATAAAAATCTCCTGGAAGTAGATGAATTTCTGGTAAAATCACTGGGTGTGCCAGTTGCAATTAAGACTAGACATATTAAGGTGAAAAAATTCTGCCAAGAAAACAGTTTAAATTATAAATGAATGTTGCTGGGCTTGGTGCCTTCTGTAACACATTTAGGGGGATAGACAGGAGGAGGCTGAGGCTGTTTTAAAAAGGCTTGTTTCACATCTTTTTACTGAATGCAGAAGGGAAATGAACTGTCTTGCTGTTTTACATTCAAGGCTTGTTTCCTTGAAATGTGTGTTTAAAACAATAAATAGAAAACATTTTGGTTTGAAGTGGCTTTTGTTAATAAGGGATCTGGTAGGGATAAGTATTTGTCTTTCTATTTTCCCTCAGAGGCAGCACTGCTACATATAATGACCCACAATCTGTTTACCCAAGAGGCTGGTTGTGACAATGACACAAACAACAAATACCAGTGGTAGAGTTTCTGGACATTCAGTTCATGTCTGAACATCTTTACAAATGGCATGGGAAGTGCTGGAGACAGACTGAATCAGCAGCAGTGTGCTAAGGTGTTTTACGAGTCAATTGCCTTGTAGAATTTAATTTTAGAACAGTTTGGTTATAACCATCATTTTAACAGTTTTACAAATCACTGATGATTTTTCATTTTTTTGAAAATACAGAGCAATGGAGATCGTAAATTAATTCTCTTTCCGTAGTCTTTGGCAAATATTTTAAATCAGCTCTGCAGAATCTGACCAGAATATCTATCTTAGGTAAAGCCTTAGGCAGATAAAACACAACTGGTACTTTTCTGGTTTGCTTTTGTATTAGTGTAAGCACTAACTGGGGTGGAAAGCAGACAAGTGAGTTTATGCTATGCCTATGTAAATTTTAATGAGGGCTATGCAAGACTTCTGTACATTGCTTCCCACTTGAAAGCAGGCCTGCTCCGTGTTGTTTGGGCAGGAGGAGGCAAGGGAGAGGAGGAGGAGAGAGAAAAGGAAAGGGGAAGGTTAGCCTGGTAAATAATAGCGCATATTAGGATTTTCTTCAGTAAAAGGTTTAATGTGTTTGGTTGTGTTATGGAGAGCAAGAGTCAGTGACCTTAATTATGGATGATACTCTGCACTGGAAAAGAAATAAGGTAAGGGTTGCTGTATTTGTTAATATTTGGTCTGAAACTGTTTAGCATTGTAGCCCATAGTTTAAGCCTTTAGATAGTCATCTTGGGTGAAGTGAATGAGAAAAAAGGACTGCCAGGAGCATACTGATAAGGCTTACTTGCCATTAACAGCAATCTTTGGACTATCTAGCTGCACTAAATATTCTTTATGAGAATGTATGTGGATTGCTCACAGAACTAAGTAGCTCATAGCGCTTGAACTCCCTTCATTTCCTGGTAGCACACTATTTCACTCTAGAGGCTGTCATGGCATTGCTATGGAAACAACATTGCTGTTTCCAGCATGTGCTCATCTTGAGACTCATCTCGACTAAAATACTCATTTCTCAGTCAGATCAATATAGTCCAGGGTTATCCTGTTTTAATAAAAAATTCCTTCTTCTGTGTCCCAAAAGGGTTAAGCTAATTAGCAAATCACCATAGGGCCTTCTTACAGTCTAATATATTCTGGTGTTGGAGGCATATCTTGGATAGTCAGTTTGTTAGGCACCATATCTTGGGAAAATGAATTTACTTAAGAAGTAAACACCAGTGAAAAAATAGAAAATCCCAAAATAACATGGTACATTGATGGAGACCAAGTTTGTGGCAGCCCACTGTGCATCTGAATGTAGTGCATATATAGGGCATATACAGAGCTCTGGGAGCAGCCTAGGCTGGGGAAGATAGCCAGCCTTACAAAATCCCTGTACCCCTGTACCTTAGCCTCAGTGCTAAGTATGTGAATGCCAAACTGAAAACAGATCTGCAGTATTGTCTTGGTATTTGTTGAGTAGGTTTATACCCTTGAGTGAGAGAAGGCTGTTTCTATAAAAATGCCTGAACCAGGATGACTGTGCACAAGCTGTGTGCACAAGGATGCATTTTCTGTGCTCTGAAAAGCAAGTCTGTACTAAATGAGAAACTGCTGCCACCCCCACCCACAGCACTGTTTTCCTCCAGAACACACCTTCTGTTTGGGAGATGGCAGACCTTATTTCTCTTTTGAGAGCTCTGTGTAATACATGTTAGCACTTCCTATTCTGTCAAGAAGAGTGTGTCAATCTCTATCACATATTTAAAAGGTGAATGTTAGACCATGGAGTCATATTCCAGCTGAGTTGCTACTAGCAACGTTTGAGTAGCTTTTGCTCAAATTTGTGTTCTTCTTTTGTTCCATACTTTACCTGCAATCTCCCTCTCCCTCTCCCTTTCTCTCCTCTCTCTCTCTCTCTCTTTCTCCCTGTTAAAGGAGAATGAAGACACGTGCAAAGCTAAAATCAGGGCTGTAAGTTAGAGGATGACAGAGGTGCCATGCACACTGATCCCATGGTTTGGAGAGCTCTCTTATTCTAACACTTGAGAAATGGTTGCTTTGCCTTTTTCATTAAAACACTCCTATGTGAACAACTGAGGGGGAAAAAGCTGTTTCAACAAGCTGATTAGATTCTGGGTTGTTGTCATTCCCTCCTTAGACTCCACTTTTTCAGAAGAGAATACTGGCTGTCTAGTAAAAGAGTCTTCTACTAAGAGCTGACAGTGGCAAACCCAAAGATTTTCATATCTAACTTACACCTGAGTACTGTCAACTGTATTCTGTGCATTTTGAAAAATATTGAATTGTACTTTGAGGTAAACTGCTGGAAATGCTGACTGAGGGCTCCAGTGCCCTGCAAACCCATGGGGAAGAACAGTATGTACAGGAAATAGGATAAAAACTAAAACAGAAGAGATTTTATTGCATGAAACACGTGAATACATGAAGTTCATACCAAATATCAATACCTAACTGTTAGATTCTTTGCTGCATTGCCATTTCCCATCTGCTGATCATTGCACTGTAAACTGATGGTGATAAAGATCGTTTGTATTACTGAAGTACTTGACATACTTTACACAATTAAATATTTTGTAATAAGAGTATTTTTAAATAATTGTAATAAAATGTTGAGGTTAGTCAGTCTTAGCACCACTTTATACTCAGTAAAACAAAGACAGTAGGAGCCAAATAGGTTTGCTGGAATTTCAACTCAGCATCTGAATGTTGCCCAGAGACATCTTGCTTTCCATTACTTCCATCCATATTCTAGTTCTGTATTAGCTGAAGTGGCAGACTTTTCAGGAGAGAATGTAGATTTTTCTAAAAAAATTAAATTTCATGTAGAATTTCTAAATTTCTAAAAAATCTAAATTTCNAAGTGGCAGACTTTTCAGGAGAGAGAAGTCTTGTAAAAATGGTAACAGAGATGTAGAAATGCTGTGAAAATGGTTTTGTTTTGGAGAAATGCAAATCAGTGTATCTTTTCTCCTTCTTAAATGCCAGAATGCAGTGAGAGGGAATTTCACTGAGTACCAACAGAAGTTTTCCTAGGGGTTGCTTGCTTTAATGGACAGAGAAAAATAAGTATCTGTCTTAAAAAGTACATGACAATTCTGGCCTTGCGGAAGGCAATAAGAAGCAAAAGCTTAATTGTCACAGAGATCAATGTTTACCTTGCCCATGTTAGCATTTAGACATTTGATGATGAATTTAGGAAAAGAGTTGTAGTCCCTAAGCCTTGTAGACTCTTGTCTTTCCCAAGAGTTTTCCATTTATGTTACTCTTATCTGAAGCAATGGAAAAGTTTTTCATGAGAAAAATTACAATAGTAGAGGGAAGTTCATTGTTACTCACTTAGCAACAATTCACGATCTATTTCAGGTTGTTTTAAAATGATCTGATTCTCAAAGCTCTGCAAAATGACAGGTTCCATTGACTTTGCCTTTTAACTTTTGGGTTTGAGATCTTTCAGCTTAGAGTATCTGTGCATTAAAAATAAATTATTTTGAAATTGCCTATGAAACTGCAGATACCAAATCACCTAGTAGCTTGAGGATCATTTGCACTGGTCTAGTTCAGTAATAAGTTTTGCTAAGATGTAATTAATAGATCAGCAGTAGGTACTGTAGTTCTTATATAGGTTTTATTCCTAATGCTTATTATTTCTATGTCAGCAAAGACATGTATAAGTGGCAACAGATCATACATAGGTCATATACTGAGGCTTAGGATAGGAACAAACTCTAGCATAAAGTTCCACAAAGTGCTGCTGATGCAACCACAAGAAAGTGCTGTATAGACATGATGGTGTTAAGGCTACTATGGGGAGTTATTGAAATTATGATATGTAGCCCCTTGTTGCAAGATTGTTTGAATTAAGTAAGCAGAAATTCAGATTGTCTCCCGAACTGGACACAGCACTGCAGGTGGAGTCTCACCTGAGTGAAGCAGAGGGGCAGAATCCCCTCCCTTGACCTGCTGCCCACACTACTTTGGATGCAGTCCAGGACATGGTTGGTTTCTGGGCTGTGAGTGCATCCAGCCTCTCATCCACCAGCACCCCCAAGTCCTTCTGGGCACGGCTGCTCTTGATCCCATCATCCCCCAGCCTGTGTTGATACTGAGGTTTGCCCTGACCCAAGTGCAGCACCTTGTACTTGGTGTTATTAAACCTCATGAGATTCTCTTGGGCCCACTTCTTGAGCTTGTCCAAGTCCCTCTGGACAAGTCTTTGGTGTGTGTTTTTGGCTGCCTGTTAGAAAAAATTCAGTAGGGATTCTTTTATTAAAATCACACAAGAAATGTTTTTAGTGTCAATCAAGGGATGAAATTAGTAAATAGGTAGGTATGTGTAACTGTAAGTTGTCATCTTCTCTGAACTGCATAGAACCCCGATAGTAAACAGAGCCTTTCATGAACTCTCAATAGACTCATTTGTAAGAAAAATTCAGTGCGTCCCCAGTGCAGAGTGCCAAGAGACAACTGCATTTCTAGGATGACTTAAATGACTGTCTTGTAGGCACTAACATAGATGCAGCTTCTTGAACAGGCACTGAATTGGTTCTTCTGCTTCTGTTGAGGTAAAACTACATCCAGTTCAGATACAATATTATTTCTAATGGTGTTGTCATCATTATTTAGAATATCTTAATTGAGTACAGCTTTTAAGCTTTTAAGAGTAAGAAAAGTTGTGTATTTATATGTGAGCTTGTGCAAACTGCAGTCTTTCTAACTAGCTGTGTAATTCAAATACTAGATAGTAATTACAGCAGTAAGGCTGTGTGAGTGGGCGCTATAAAGACCTTACAGATCACTTGTTTTCAAGAAATACAGAGAAGTCTTTCAGCATCTTTTAGGAGATCTCTTAAGCATCTATAAGTTCAGATTTTGGGAGCTCTGAAAGCCATGAATAAATTTGCAGAAGTGGTCTTTCAATACTTGGTTTGGTTCTGCTTCTTGCCAGAGGACACTTTGTGATCCCTGTCAGAAACAATTGCTTTTAACTATTCTGATCACCTTAAATTGACTCCTATCCTAGGAATTTGACTGTCAGCCAGTCAGAGAGAATTGGATGACAGAGCATGACTGATAGCCAAAGGAGCAATATCAGAGCTAGTTAAGCAGTATCTTAGCACTGGGTCCCTGAATGAGATCCTCCTGGCCATGCAGCTGAAATGTGTGTTGCAGCAAAAGCAAACAGTGCATGGCTGCATTGTATGATACCAGTGTCATCAGGGCATGGGATACCATTATGGAAATATTCCCTATATAGCCGTACTCCAAAATAAATAAATTGGAAGAGTTGAATCTGGCTGTGAAAACCTAATTAAAGCTGAGGCCTTTGCATTCTTGGCAATGAGCAGTCTCTTCCTTTTTCTGGAGTTGCTTTTAAAGAAGTTAATTTAATGTGATTTGAACATAGCTATAGCCTTGGATAATTACTGCACTGCAGATTTATTGTTTAATAAAAATATTAATTTGTTCATCAGAATACATCATTTTCTTACTTATCACTCTTGTCCATACACAACTTGAATGAATAAGTATGTGATTATGTTATTCTTTTAATGGATTTCTTTATCTAGCCCTCTGTCTTCTCCAATGCAGTTGTCCCCAAATAGGAACCCATACCTATTATTTCGTTTCTGCAGAGGTAAGGAAAAACATAGCCAGAGGCATTAGAATACTCTTGCTTTTTAAAAACGTATAATGAATTGTAAAAAGGAAAAGGAAAATTGTCTGGAGTTGTAGAAAATGGTAAAGAATAGTGTGAAATCCTGAGCCCATAAAAACCGTTTCAGAATTCTTTAATAGTGCATTAAAGAACACAACTGGGATTGCACTGATTTCCTGTGCTTGAGTGATCTAGTCAATGCAACTCTAGGAGCTACTTAAAATTTTATGATAGGTGTAAAGATGTCTTTTCACAGGTCTCCATAGAGCAAATTGCTTTCCAACTTAATAGGAACTGTAGCAAACAAGTTACTATTTTGTATCAGGAATGCCCTTTAAAATATCATTATCTCATCCTTTCTCAAGTTGATTGGTATGGAAGAGAGAAAGAGCACTTAATAGGGATGAAATGCATGTTAGCATCAGCCACCAGATTTCCTTTTCCACTGTAGTGGTTTATTCCATTAGAACTTTCAGGTGGTACCCAGAATCTGGGATCCTTAGCAGGGAGGGACTTGGGAACTATGGCAAAGAATATTAAATTACAGATAAAGGGTCATGTCATGGAACTGATCCTCATCTAAGTAGCACTCATATTTTAGTGTAATGTGACTGCAGTCAATGAAGTTATTCCTGTGGAAATGGGTAACAGGATTCAGTCCAAGATTTATTGTCTTACTAATTTTATTTCTTCAGTTGATGAGTTTTAATCAGTGTTGTCATTGTGGAAGCTTTTAAATTGCTTGCTTCTGTTTCCCTCCGGATTAATTTCTCATTGAAGCATTTTGAAAATGAGCCATTCTCTGTTGTCACAGGTGCAGTCGGTATATCCAACTTGAAAAACGTGTATTATGAATCTATTGAAAGTTAGACAAAAAACCCAATTTACACAGTTCTAGGTACAATTATATGAAAAGATAATGTATAAATAATTTAATCAGCTCTGCCAGAGGGGAGATTCTCTTAAATGAGTCTAATTATTCTAATTCCCGTGTGAGTTTGGACTTGAAATTAACCTTGCAAAGCACAATCTTTCTGAGAGTCTTAACATAAAAAAGAAGAAAATATAACATGCTTTGCTCATTAGCTAAAAAATCTTTAGCTTGAAGAGTATTCCATACAAAGACAGATGTCACAGAAATGCTCACGTGGTCATCTCAGGTATTGTCAAGCCTGAAGTCTGTACCTCTGTCTTCTGTGTGAGCTGTCAGAACCTGAGACCTTGGAAGTTTTTCTCACTGCTAAAATAGCTGGGACACTCTCATTAATGCAGACATTGCTTTATTTTCTGTTGTCATAATACACATTGGTGAGGACTGCACTTTGGTACTTCCACTGCATGTGAAATTGCAGTAGTTTGGGCCTTTGAAACAGAAATGTTCTCTAAATAAAGGCCATATTAACTTTCACAAAGTTATGTCACCAGATTTAAGATTAAGTCTGTTTTGACTGTTGTCATACTCACTGCATGCTGATGGCATTTTTGTAAAACCTTTCAAATAAATTAAGCAACTAGATAATAAGTCCTGCCACATGATTTTAATTAGGTATCTTACGTAATGTAATATAGGTGATTTGAATGTAAGGTTTTATTAGTGTTTAAAAGTAGCTATTTTTGAAGTATCTGGCTATTTTTGAAGATAGTTTTACTTCACTACTCCCATAAACAAGCATGCAGGGAAGGAGAGACCTTTATGCTCTAAAAGACACTTCTAGCTAGCTAAAGTTTGCAAAAAATGTATCATTTGTGACTTGAATTGAAAATTCATTTAAAATATGGAATTACTCCAGTCTACTGGCGTACAAATACTGCTGTATTGGGTTTTCTGAAATGTATATGAAAGAATAAGTTGCATATTTGGAAAAAAAAATGGCCACCAAAATGCTCTAAAGAGTCTATACCCTCCAGCTGGAGTTTCTGTGTCTGCTTTTATTTAAGAGACAGATCTTCCTGAGCTGCATGGGATTTTAGTAATTACCAAGAAGAAATTTCTTGATAGGATTACCTGTTAGCATATAGGTTATTCATTAAAAAAAAAAAAAAGAAGAAGAAGCAGAAAAAAACACATTTTATCTCTTATTTCCAAGTTACATGGGAAAAATCCCTGGCTGTTTTTAAGATGGAGTTTGGGGAATTTTGTATGTCATATTTCTTTGTACTACCAGGGACTCTCCTTAGTAAACTAAGTAGATCCCTCTCAGTTTTCTGTTAAGCATCTAATGTATTTCAGGAAAGGTTTGTGAATGATGAGATTATATTGCTTTTGTTTATAAAATATCCTTGCCTTATTAAAGTTGAATCTCTCTTTCCTTGGAACCTTTGCCACTATGGAGTACATGGTGCCACTTAACCATTCTACATAGAACAGCACTGCCTAAGAGAAGCTAAGCTGGGAGATTTAATAGGGCTCTTCTATTAATAATTTATATGTACCTGAGGCTCTTCTGGTATTTGTGTTCCAAGTGTAACATTAAGCGTGCCACGGTAGTTTCAGACAAATCATAATCAATTCATATGCAAATATATGAACTAAATATGACTTTGTAATCTTTCAGTGACTGAGTGACTGCAGGTGTGCATTTACAAAGGCAAGTCTTCCTCTGTTGATTCATCCACTTTTCTTTCAGCTGTGTATTTGCAGATAATGATGTCTTTGCTCTCAAAAATTTGAATCTGCATATGGTTGTTGCTAAAGCAGGCACGTGACTGTGTCTACAGAGGAAAATGCGGGTGTTCTGTTCAAAAAAAAACAAGCAAAAATACCGTTCCTAAATAAATTAAAAGTCTTATGGTATCTACTTCTAGATTCATTATTCTCTAAGTAAATCATTGGTTGCAATGTGTATGAACAGGCCTATCTATGATAAAGTTTGAATGTGACTTGCACCATTTTAAATAGTCTCTTTCCTGGCAGTGCTAGTCTACAATTCTCTGCTTTCAACACTTAGTCAAATGTTGCAGCTACTCCATAGGCAGTTTCTCTTCTATATTAAATTTGTTTTCCTGCAACTTGAATACAGCAAAGTCTGATGTTTACTGAATTTATGGCAGTAAAAGCAATTTCCTAAAATTTTCCTAAGTACATTTAAAATATGTTGATTCTTTTTTCAAGTAATATTTGTGTAATGGAGATTCAGGGCTTTCTTGGTGCTGTCTCTTTATCTCCTAACAAGATTATAGGAATGCAAAGTAATTTTAATGTTGCAAAAATCAGAATGATATCTCTCAAATTCAGAATGAGTCTTTAGACCGGTATGCATTCTGGGAGAAAGTTGCAAAAGACAAATGTAATAATGAGAATAATAGTAACCTCTCAAAACCAATTAACCAAGAAGTGAACCGAGTGAATACTCCCATGACTGGACAGCTGCAGGTAGGGAGGAGAGAGACCACTCGATCAGAATCCAGAGCTATTGGTCGTGCTGGCTCTTATATTGACCTTTGCCAAGCCTTTTCCACTTCATGCCTCGGATTCACTCTCTGTAAAACATCAGCACTGATACTGACTCTACTTGCTTTAAACTTAATGAATGGAAAATGTTTCTAATACTACTTTTAAATTCTTGCCAAGTATTTCCAGTTCCAACTGAAACTTGAGACAGAAAGTCCAAGAGTTTCAGCTTTGCTTCAGAAGTTTGATATTTAGGTTACGTTCTTGAATAACCCTTGTCCCATCATCCTGAGGCACTCTGGTTTCTATCAGCTGCCAGATAAATCAGTAACATCTTGGTTCCTAAACCCATAGAAAGCGTCTGAGTGTTCACCTTTGTGCTCTTCGTGTCTTGTAAGTTTTATGGTGTTAGAAGACAGAAATAGAGAGCAAAATTAGGCATGACTCTGGCTGGAGCATTACATACTAGCCTGTGAGGAGGCATGGGCCATCTTGTACTGACAGTGGTATGCTGAGGACAAATGTGAGGCCATTGCCCAAGGAGCACCATTCCAGCGTGCAGACCCCTTATTGCCCACACTGTATAAAAGTGCCCTGCCAATAACACAGGAGGATGTACTGGCTGTATCATCCATGTCTCTGGATGAGCTAGATCTCAACCTCTTGTTTAGCTAACACGGCCAAATTCTCTTTCATGGCTAAAATAAATTTCTTTCATTTATTTATTTTATTTATATATCTTAAATTCTCTTTTACTTCAGCCTTTTTAGCTATGACCATGACTTTCCTTCTTCCACTAACAGCTCTTTCTCATCTAGCTTAGGCTGTAATCCTTGACTTAAGAAACCTCAGAAGTCCACAGAACTGTGTTAACATTACTTAATCTCTTCTTTGTATGCTCTTTGTACATGTTCTTTATATCATGAGCAATCCTTTTACTTTGTGTTTGCACAGCACCTAACGTAATTGGCTATGGTGTGGCCTTCCACATAGAGCTAACAGGCCCCATAGTGGTTTTTACTCTTTCTGTATCTCATAATCCTGATACGAGGGAAAATACAGAAGCCTTTGTACTACTGTAATGGCACTGTCGGAACGCCTTTGATAAAGACGTTTTATTGCCAGTCAAAATCACGTCATTTAAATTGGTATTTTCAGCAGATCACCACCAGTGAGACTGTTGCCAGAGTTCCCAACGCCAGTATGATGTCTGAAGAATCGCTGTTATAAAGACCATGAAATTAAAAATGGAATTGGGCTGACATTGTACCACTTAGTATGGATCAATACCTTGCATTAACACGTATTAGGTTCAAGGCAGTGGGGAGGAGCACACACTTATGCAGCAGTTCCTGCTTTTGTGGTTCAGAAGAGTCAAATGATACAGAAATGTAATTGCAACTCTCTGGGCTTACAATAAAACCCATATAGTATATGCTTTTAGTGGGGCACTGGGCAAATGCTGTGCGATGGGAAACATTGACACGGTGGCTATTAGGAGTACTTGCAATATAAATACTCTCTTTGCCTGAGGTAAAGCACTGGAATTTGAAGAAAAGGCCACGACTATTAACCTATTGACAGTTCATTCCAGGAACCCTCAGCTCTTGGACAATAGGCCTGAAATACAGAGATTCAGAAGCTCGACTCTATCCAGTGCTGTCCATATTGTCAAGTTATGCCTATTGTAGAATTATCATTCAACAGTAAAAACATGAAAAGTATCTGTAAGAAATGGGAAGAAAGGAGTGAGTTGATGGTTATTTAAAAGTTGGGGCTTGCTTCTTTCGTTGATAATGAGATGGATGTCATCACATCATGATGTTGTCAAGCATACTGAGGCCTGATGTACCCAGCCTGGAAGAAGACTGGAGCCATTTGGAATTCGTTTTCTCAGCTGGTGTAGGAATGATATAACCATCATGTAGGAAGTGTAAAACTGGTAGAGCTTGATTTGTAAGCATTGCAGTTCCCTCCTTGTAATGAAAATAGTGTGCACTAAATGACTAACAGAGGAAACCACTCAGAGAAATGCTTATATTAAAAGTGTAGAGCCTCAGCAGGACCACAGTAATCAATTACTCTAAACTGAAGCCCTGGCAGCTTCCATGAATTGCTATTGATTTCAACTATTAGTCACTGAATCTTTCTAGGGCTAGGCAGAAATGTAGGTGTGAGATGCAGACAGAATTAGTAGTCTGAACAAACCTCTGTGGAAAACACAGGGAACAGCCAGGTTTGGTAAGATATGTTATGCTGAAGGTTATTTTTTGAAAGTGCTTAAATTTGCAAAAACCTAAGTCCCACGCAGGGATAAAAATGAAGTGTCATATCAGCATATATTGAAATAAGAAAGATGATAGTTTTGTTTTTCTTGTGAAGTTACTATGGAAAATTTTGTCTGGCTTTCTAAAGAAAGCCTCTTCTCCTCCATTGCAGTTGAATAAAGGGGGAGGGGGCAAGTAATTTTTTTTTTCAAGCATTCTTCTGACTACCATAAAAATTATTTCCTTCTTGCACTGAACTCACAAGTAATTTAAAAATTACTCTAAAATAATGATAGAAGATGCAATCCTTCATATGCCATAGCTTGTGAGTTGCAAATTTGTTCTCTACAAAATTCAGTTTCTTGTAGAATTCCTTGATGGTTTCAGGAAGATGAAGCAGCTATTTCTTTATGCATACTGTTCACTTCAAAGGGAATTTAATCTGTTTTGAGGAGGCTGCTATGTTTCCATTATCATACAAGGAAACTTACTCTGGGACCTTTTTTGCTCAGCAGGAACCCTATGTATTTTCCACATTCTCATTATACATGTTTTGGCATGGGCATAAAGCAGGCATGCTCATTTATATTCTAGCTGATCAAGAGGAGAAGTCTGATTAATATGAATTTCGGATCAAGGTGAGGGTCAACTTTGCAACCTGCAATAAAAGGAACTTTCTGGAGTGACTTCTCCCAGAGGGGAATATTTCTGTTAGATCAGTGGCCCAGAGGCAATGGAACAAATTTTCTTCCTCCTGTTAGCCTCATTTTGCTATCAGCTGCACAACAGCAGCACAAAATACTGGATTAGAACTAAACATGCCATGTAACTGAATCGTGTACTCAGATCACATTCCTCACACTGCATATCATTGAAGCTTTTTAATCATGCCTTTCCTTATGCTCTTTCCTCCTTCCTCTCTGAGTGTTTTTCTTCTCTCTCCCTTCCCCCTCGCTCAGATCTTTCCCTGAAGCCTCCTGGCAGCCAGACCCTGCCCTGCTCACTCTCCTTTGTTGCACTTCTGTTCTTGAATAGGTTGGGCAAGGCAGTGTAGACGGTCAGCCAAAGTTAAGGTTACATTGCCTTAGAGTAGCTTTGTTGCCTTTCCCAAAATTGCCTTTCCTTGTAGCTCTACAAACCGTAATGTAAGAACATCATCTCTCACCACTGCAGTTGCCAAGGTCAGTACCTGACCTTTAATTTCCATTTTGATGTGGAAAACATCTAGAAAGTCTGCTGGCCTCTCCATAGCTTTATCCTGTTTGATGGAGCCAAGCAGTGGAGGACAGATCTGGTGTGTAAGACAGCAAATAGTTAAGGGGGAAGGACCTGTTCTATTTCTTGCAAGCAAGAAGATGTTTTCTATTCCTTGTTTTAATGTTAATGAATTAAAAGACTGCCAGTGTATTCTAGCCCATCACTGGCAAGGTGCCAGTTCAGCCTTCCCTTAGTGCAATTATCTGCCAGGGATCAAAATGCCTTGTTCTTGTCAAGCATGTGTGGGAGTCAAAGCCATATGAAGATATTTTTCATTTTCTTAGGGGGAAATTTCTATCCTGTTGAGGCACAGAGACACTGAATTTTTTAGGACAGCAGAATTATATCCTAGTACACTGCCAGTGGTGAACTGAACACTCTGTTCTTTCTGTCTTAGATACCTTGGGTCCTAGGTGTTTTATCCGTATCCTGAAAATGAAGCAGATCACGTGTGGCACAACAAGAGTCAGATGTGACTGGTATTTCAGAGATGAGTGCACTGAGGGAGAAGGGCCATGTCCCACTGCAGACAGCCCTCCACAAGATCTGATTGCAGGGGAAGGCAGTAGTGTAGGAGACAACTCTACAGATTTGTGCCATTACCACAGTTTTCTCTTTAGCAGTGGAATTTTCATTTAATCAATTTCTGCCAGATCCCCTCTGTTTCATGCTTTTCAAGTTCACCAAAGTCCCTGTTTCTGAAGCACACTGTCTGGTCCAATTTCTTTTTTTTTTTTAAATTTTATTTTTTCCTGCCATGCAATGCTATGCTTAAAAGGAAGAAAAGACACAAAGGGAAGATAGAAAAATAGAAATGAGAAATGTCTCATGGGAGATGCTTGCCCTTACCATGTCATGCTAGTTTAAATACCGTTCCCACACATCACATGTCAAGCTGTACTTGATTGTTTTCAAATAGATGGCAAAAATCATGAGAGGAGGAAAATGTTCTTTTGTGTGACATATTCTTCTTTTGATATATTGGGTTCTGTAGCTGTCAAAACAAAGGCTGTTTTTCCCTCTATTATTACAAATGCGTTTGGGGTAAATCTCTTCTACAACTCTCTAGTCCCTTGGTTGTTTACTTCAATACAGTGTTATTGTTTTAATTTTTCTGAATCTAGTGAAATGATGAATTTTCATTTTTGCTATGATCCTCAGTAGGCAAATGAGGTTCTTTCTCAGTGGAGATTTAGATCACATCTGGAAATGCAGTCTGTTTCAAGTATTTTCTGCTTTTCTGGCAGGAGGATGGAATATTTAATTTGATTATTCAGCATAGGTTTATTCATTTTACGCAATGAAAGGAAATTCATCAATAGTGTCTTCAGCATCCAGGAAAATGATACTTACCATGACTGTTTCACATACTCCATTTATATTTTATATCTTTCTCATCACTCAGCAATTATTCATCTCTCTGCTGAGAGGTGAAATTCTTCTATTGAGTAACTATAATTTCTCTGAACTCCACAAAGCAATTCAATCCCTGAAAGCAATTACTTTTACTTAAAGGTGTTTCTTGAGACAAATTCGCCAAATACAGATAACTGAATTAGGGTTACTTTTTTTTCTGTTGATTTTCAGGATTATTTATTGATGCTTTATGAAACAGGTAAATCAATGTTTCTACATCTTAACATTCATTGCACTTATATTAATCATGATGGATTCTTGGAGATGGATGCAAATGTGATAGTACAAGTAAGTAGGAATGCAGTTAAAATGCAACACTAATTCATTCCCAGTTGTTATTAAATGTCACAAGATATTAATAGTTTTGCTGATATTTTCCTTTCTAAACCACATGGGGAAAAAAACCCCAAAAAACCAAAAACACAACAGTGTGATATATGCACAGTCATCAAGGTAATTATCTCTGAATCTTTTGTACTGTTTCACTGTAGTGTTACAGACCTATATTTTTGGGAAAGGTCGAAGTATAGAGAGTAAAGGTGGTGATAGACTGTATCCCATTCCCACAGAAATCAATCAAAGGTCTTTGATTGGTCTTCCATTTGGGAAGTGGTCACAGTGGGAACAGAAACAGGCTTAGTACCATGATATATGATTTCTCTTGCCATCAATAAAACAGATTTTCTCATTTATCTTTTCCTCTGAGGTGTTTAAATTTTGAACGTCAGCTGATTCAAATTTTATGTTCAGGGAATCCAGGCACTGAGATGATTTGTGTTAAGGGCACTGCACTGGGACTCAGTAGATCTGGGTTTGTTCTGTCATGCATTTCCCATGTGATCTTATGCAAATCCTTTATTGCTTCTCGCACAAACTCATCAGTAAAATAGAGTAATGTTACTCTTCTTCTTGTTGGAAGGATTTGTTAACATTTGGATGGCTTATCTGTAGCAGATTGCTGAGGGCCATGTGAAAATGTACAATCTTATTTAAATGTTCTGCTTTACATATATATCCTTCTTTCATTTTATGCTTGTGTATCTACTGCTTTCTTACAGCCCCCTCATGAGACTCTTACTTTCATTCTTTTCTCTGTAAGCAATCTTCCACAGACTGGCTTCTCCTCCAAACACAGGCTCAGTGTGGGTCCTGGGTTTTAAGGCAGGTAATGTGTATGAGTGGAGATGTTCGTGTTATAGAGGCACCATGTGAGTAACACTTCGTGTGGGTAATCTTTGGTGATCCAGCTGACAAGTTTGTGATTGGGAAAGTAGATATTTGATGTATTTTTCTTCCAGATGACGTTCACTTAAATGATTCAGGTGTACAATTCTCAGTCACAGAAATTCATACTGACTTCGGTAGTGGGCGTCATTGACATAAAAACCTAAGACTGTAATTTCAGATACTTCTTTGTAAGTATTCAAATAGCAAACCTAATAGCATGCATAATTTTTTAAAGGAAATTGTGTTAGTATATATTCACCAAAAATTATTTGCATAAATACTTCTATGTTTGCCACATGTGCCTTTGCAAAAAAAGAAAAAAGTACCTTTTTTTTTTTTTTTGAGTCTTTTACCTTAAGCTACATGTATTTTTTAGCTTAAGTTGCATGATGATAAAAGCCAGTGAGCCTTACTGGAGTGAGCAGATCTTAGCTGTGCATTGTTCCCTCCCAGTCAGTATTATCTGGGATAGAGCAGTGGTTTCAATAGCAAGTGCAGGAGATACAGCTACCTGCTCTCTGTTATCAATGAAGGTGAGAATTCTATATCCCTGCAATGCTGTTTCTTTGATGCCTTTGCACAGCATGGACAAATGGTGACCTGCTAATGGCATCTGCAAAAAAACCATGCAGACTTTGAGTTCGACATTGCTCTTTGGTCTAAGTGGGCCAGGTATAGAAATTTAAAACTGCAGTACTACCAAAAAGATGAGTATATCTTTAAAAGCATTACATGTCTGTATATTTGCACGCTTCCTTCGAGTAAGAGTTGTGGTTTACGTGCAGACAACTGCATTTTCCTTGATGAAACTTCCATTCAGACATTGTAGATATAAAGCCAGCCAATATGGAGGACCTGACAGAAGTGATTACAGCCTCTGAGTTCCATCCCCATCACTGCAATCTCTTTGTCTACAGCAGCAGCAAAGGATCCCTGAGACTCTGCGACATGAGGGCATCGGCTCTCTGTGACAAACATTCCAAGCGTAAGTCCTTGCTCCATGGAGCCCCACATGCCATTAAATTCTCACTATTCACAGACAGCACGTAGGTGTGTGCATACTCCAGTGTATTGGTTTCTCACTTGCAGGCACATTTGAAAAGAAAACAGCAAAAAGAATTTTATTTCACCTGTGCAAGTATTAGCTATGACATTGGTAACAGTCATGTCTGTGACTGATTCCCCTTATGGTTCTTATTGCAGGGATCAGTGAAGAACCCAGAACTCTTTAGCAAAAGAGAGAGGATTCCTAGCAAATCAAAGGCTGAGGGAGTATTTAAGTAGATGAGCATACTGGTTTGAATACACAAGTGCTGTTCTGAGTGCTGCAGCAAGTAAATTTTGATTGTCGAACTGCCTTCAATTTTGAATGTGTTTTCTGGATTAGGAAATCTCAGTATCCTTCCTAAAAATGTAGTCCAGCATTCCCTATATGTATATTTTCAATATTATGTCTGAACAGACTCAGAAGAAATGCAATAAGTAATGGGGGGAAGGAGGGAAGAAATGAAATTGCGTTGGTATAGAAGTTGTCATCTGTCCTACGTGATTTTATGTAGCCTGTGAAATTTTGAGATGAACCACCAATTCATGGTGGTTCATATCTGAAATATACATAAGAAGAAGGAAGTAAAATTTTAAAATGTGTGACTGCCTTTGTTCTCAAAGTAAAATTTGAAGAAAAATGCACGTTTACATTGTCTTACTGTCAGCTCTTTATGGTCTAGAGAAGACAGACTGTGGTTCTTCCCACCAGTAATCTGGCACGCCTGGGCACTTTGCCTTGTGCAAACAACCTGTTTGTTCCTCATCTTCTGGGACTGACAATGCCCAGACAAAGGCATCGTATGGTTGGTGGCTGAGAAGCTGAGAACCTCATGAATGAACTGTGGTGGCTCTGTTTTAGTCACCTTCAGGACTAGGGCTCTTCCAGGACACCTCCAACTCACAGAATTGGGTCATCAGTTTCTTTTGCGATGTTGAAACATTGGAAGGAAATTCAGGATAAATTCTTTTAGTACCAGAGCACATAAGAGGGTTTATGTCAGTCAGTGCCTACTTGAACCTATTTGAGGTAGGCAGATCTTATTAGCAGGGGCAAAAGGAGAGGAAAAATCATGTGAAGATTTAAATGAGACCTAAGTGGTGCACAGATTTTGTACATAAGGTATTTTTAAAACTAAAGTGAACATAGTAAAAAAGCCTATGACTAGGCCTTTTGACTGCAAGGAGAAATGCACATGCTCAGAACCTCCTAGGATGTGGTCTCCAATTATAGAAAATAACCTTCAAGGACAATTTCCTAAGCAGAGAAGTGTTTTACCTTTGTTAGCTGTATCTCCTTGTACTTGTAGGGGGAATTCAATACCATGAAGTGAAATGTAAGCATGACACAGACTGACACAATACAGTGAGCTATCCTGTCCCACTTAATTGTTTTATTCTGTAATACTTCCATTTCTTCCTGCTAATAAGGCCTCCATGCCCCTGTAACTCAATGCCAAATGCCAATCAGAACTTATTAAAGCCACAATACAGCAATGCTGGATGAAAGAAGGCATTTTATGGCAGAAGGGAGTGCAAGGTCTAATGGTCATTGATTAAACCCCATTTTCCAGATCTATGAGTTAGAAAATAGCCATTTAATGTAGCATTGCTGCACTGAAGTCAAGTCAAGCTCATTGAGAATCTGAGTGTGTACAGTACAAAATTGATACAGCAATGATAGAACTTCCAAAGTGTTAAAAGGAGCAGGCCCATGAGCTGCTGATTGGAGTGGTTTCAGTATAGCTCTCAGAGACAAGCAGAGTTAATTATACACAGCCCATAGCAGCCCAAAAGGATATATCAAAAACCAGTCTGCAAAATCAAGTTATTTGCATGATTGTCTCTCTAGTACCTTGACTGTACATCTGATTCCTCTTTACAGTTGCTAAATTTACATCTGGTGCATATGCATGATCAGTACCCTGCTCTCCTAGCTTGGCTTGTCTTTCAGTCTTTCCCCATAACTGACTTCACTTCTCAAGCAAAACACTACAAGTGGAGTTGCTGACCACCCTCACGTTGTGCCATGCATCCCTGCTTTCTCAGCACAGTCTAGTATCACTATGTGCTGTATTTCAGATGCTGTTCCAAGATTGTAATGGATGTACATATTTTTAGGGATGAAAGATCCAATGTAAAACTTAGAAAAATACGTGGATAATGAGAATATGTTGCGAACTTTTACATTTAATCCTTTTTCCTTTGTTTATTCAAATCTCTGTAGCTCTGATAAAGTCCATTGCAGCTCTTGGCGGAAGGGCCCTTCCATTTGTACAGGTTTAGAGAGTGCCATACTGTAAAAATAATTTACATACTAATATCTGTAGTGTAAGTCAACCAACACAGGATGTTAATAAATTAAAATGTATTGAAGATTTCTGGTTTTCTAAGCTTAGTGGCAAAATCTCTCTTTTCAGCATTAGTGACAGCAGCACTACAAGGTTTCCCTTATAAATCCTCATGGCTTTGACATGGACGAGATGAGACTACTTCCATATGTACTCATCCTTGATGCCTCTGCTGAGATTTAATAGCAAGCTGCCAATTTGTGTGATGAGTTGTAATGGGGATCTCTGTCCCTTAGAAAAATTATCTCAGACCACCAAATCTATTTATAAGGCAGTGAAAGAATATCAGGTCAGTAGCTGAATTTTAAATGGTCATTGAGATACTGATAAGGTGTGATAAAATGTGTCCATAATGGACTACCTGAAACTGCTTCTTAGAACAGCTCTGTAATAGATGGTGCAGTGCTGAGTGAGGATCACAAGAAAATCTTATGTAGCCATTGCAAATGTATATCAGGGAAAGACCAATCTGTAACCATAGAGCAGGTACAGACATAATGCCTTTCCATGTTGTTACCAGACTTTGCAAGTAGTGGGAGAGGATGCCATAAAAAATGTTCTGGAGAGGAGGTGCCAAAGAGATGGACATCCCTGCTTGGTTAGAATATTAGAGGAGTGGGAATGAGGAAGGTGGTGTTGCAGTCTGCAGTGTTCTAGGTAAAGATTCAAAACATTTATGAAAGTCAAACTCGAGCAGCGACAAATAGGGAATTAATTCAAATAATATGGAACCTTTCACCTAAATAGTGCACTTGCCAAACCACCCAAGGATTGCCTTTGAGATGTCATCAGACAACAGCATGGCAGTGCAGTGTGGAAAAAAGGCAGTATATGGAAATCTGTGACAGCAGCAAAAGCATCATTGTTAGAGTGGTCAGCTGGGAACACCGAAGAAATAAAAGAATGACCCCCACCTCAGATTCCATAAATTCTCTTGCAAGGGGTTCAGGTGACAAGGAAGACAAGCATAGGGATGCTGTTGGAATAAGATCATCCTGACTAAAAATATACTTACAGTATAATATGCAACTGTTCGATTAACAAACAGTTGCTAATTTGGTTTTTATTTTTTATTGCTACTATTATGTTCAGAGATCCTCAGAAATGTGCGTGGAGTTAATATCATTCTTCCAAACAGCTTGTAGGCTAGATGAGTACATATGGCTGTTTCAACAAATCATGTAATAAAGCAGTTAGCTAAAGAAAACTGAGCTTGAGCATGTGAAGTCAGAAAAAAATTAAGAGCTTTTTCAATAGTTCATCAGAATTATTACAACCATTATTAAATGGTAAATATAAACTTTATAGTTATGCAATATGGAAATTAAAGCCACTCAAGAGTATCATGTTGATATTTCATGTAATAGCCTTAGCATCTTAGAGTCATGCCATACTTCAGAAGTAGTAATTTATTTAAATTCTGTATGTTGCTTTAAGGGTTTTTTAGTATTCATTTCTTATTATGTATTTGTTGACTAAAGCCCTATTTCTAATTATCCCATGTGCAAAGCTTACAGCAAAATACTTCAAGGAAAGAGGAGCTGCAGTTTCGAGTTTATTGCTCTGTGTGCCATGGTGATCTTAAAACCACAAATTTTGGGGTTATGTAGCGTTAGCCTCTCCTCCCTTTGACCAAGGAAGCCTTTATAGGGGACAGGCAATCCCAACAGCCATCTTCTCTGGACTCTCCCTGAAGGGAGCAGAGCATCTCAGCTGGTGCATCCCAATCCCATGGGCTGGACAATCAGTATCTTTAAAATATAAATGGTTTTCGAAGCAATGCAGAGTGAATTCTGGGTTTGGTTTGTGACTCAGACATGCCACCCGAAGATGAGGGGGTGGTTTTTCCATTGAGAGTCCTTTTCTACATTTTTATTTGAAATCCATGCCTGCAAAAAATGCCAGCCTTTCCCCAAGGATAATTGCCACTGTCCTGTCAGTCAGGCATGTAACTCAATTGGGTTATCCGCTGGGCATTTTTGAGATTACCTTTGGTTTTAAAGAATTCAGAACTGTGGAAGCAGCCAAGACAGAAATCAAGGATAATCTACTTAAACATGTTGAATTTTTAAAATTAAATTAATTATATTTACTGGTTGTTTAAAGCATGTTGGAATTTCAGAGACAAGACAGATCTCAGACCTCTGACTGAATATGGATTATCTTTCATTTGCAACAGAGAACAACCAGATGCACAAAAAAGCCTGTGACAGACTATCCCTGCTGGATTTGCTAATTAATATTGACCTTTCCAAATGAATGATGCTTATTGTCTGACTGAAAAAGAGACAACTTGTTTTTCTTCTGTGTGAGCTTTACATCTAAAATACGCTTTTTATTTCTGCATCTGGTCTCATGTCAGGTTATCATCTGAGAGAGAGGCAGTCCTCACACTCCCTTTGTGCACAGAGAGACCCCTGTCAAAGTGATGTCCACTGCAGGCAAAATCTGCAGGGTTTCATGTGACAGGAGTGAAACTTATCTGAGCTTCTGAAATTATTTGACCCTGTGCTTCATGAGGGCTTGTTGTCCTTATCCTAATTCTGGATTTATTTTTAAGCATGCACTACAAAGGCATATATGCATTGCTGATTTTATATCCCCAATGAAAAAATGTGCCCGCATCCTGATAATTTTGTAATTATGACTGTCACTAAAGGTCTGTTACTACAATTTCATGCATGCTAAACTAGATCCTGGAACGGATCCTTCCTTGTGCAGGAATCCCACTGAAATTTAGTAACAGATTGCCTTTAGCACGGGCTCCAAAGCTTCCATTCTGCTCTGTTTGGATGAATGTATAATAAAGACATTTAAAACAGGGATAATGAAAATTCAAAAATGTTTCTACAGAAATGCAATTATGTCTATATAGTATTTCCTCCAGTTGTGCAAGATATGTTAAAATTAAATCTGAGGAAGAAAAAAACTGATTTATATAGTTCTAGCTATCCAATACTAGGAGGAAAGAGAAAAGCCTGAAGCAATGGTAAATGATTTATGATTGAAGAGGTGTTTCATTAACCCCTCTCCTCCAACTACACACAGATAAAGCAAATAATTGCTGTAAGATTGATTTAATTATTCAGTCTATAAAATTCCTGTCTTGTTTGCCTAATTTTTTTGATAGCAACAAATACTGCTTTTTAATGTCTCATGATCTCATTTCAAGATCTTATTTCACTGAGGGAGAAAAAACCCACTTATCACTGATCTTATATATCAAGATCAGAAAGACTTACACATCAGTTTGGCAGTAGAGCAGTAGTAGTTTTATGTCCCATTAACTCCTTGGGATTGCTCACAACACATGGCATTAAACATGCACATAAGTCTTTGTGAGACTGAGGTTTAAAGAGGCTTGATCTTCTAGATTGGCTTTGTCTTTTTTCAGTTCCTTTCCTCTCTTTAGCACCATTCCTCTTTATTAACAAACTCACTGGCAAAGTTATATTAATCTAAGCAACTCTGTAGTGAAGCTCCCACCCACTGATCTTTAGCTATTGATCTGGCTTTGCCTTTCAGCACTAATGCACCCTCCCTTGTGGTTTGTGACAAGCTGCAGCAACTCAGTGCAGATGGTAAAACAGATTCTTAAATATTGATTTGAGGCCCCACTTTTAAAAGCCATGCTCTCTAGAGGTATTGATGAGCAGCACAGTTTTAATACTGGGTCATTGGATAAAGGAATGCTGTACAGTAGGTGAAATTTCAGCCTTCTGGTGTGGAGGTAGGGTCAAAAATCTGTTTTGGATAAAAGAAGGAAAATGATGTGTAAGTGACCAGGGCACAAAGAGGTGCCCTCTGAATTACACAAAAGCAAGTAGAAAATTTAAACGTAAAAAGGTACTTTTTTTAGTTTAAAACGGGATAAGCAGCTACAGACTATGGTAATATAAAATGTTAAACAAATGTGTCTCACAAAATAATTGTATTTTAGATTGCTTATGAAAGCAGATTTAAAAACTCTATCTCACGTATAACCATATTAATCAGTATAGACCCAGATTGTCAAATTAGCAGAATATTCTATTATTGAAAGAGAACTTCCAAGGGAGATGAATGTATAAGTGGATTGGCTTAATACAAAACAATAAAACATTCAGAGATAGTCAAAGATAGAGTAATGGTAAATCAAATTATTATCATGAATAATGAAGCTAAAAGGCATAAAGAGACCATGAATTTCAATGGGAGCTTGCAGTTGGGCTTGATTCACTTAGAATGAACTCAGGAACTGTTTTGTAAGAAATCTCAAAATAGATTTTAAACAGTGCATAAAAATTATTATACCTGGGCAGACCAGAGGTCCTTCTAGCCCAGTGTTCTGGCTCTGATATTGGCAGTAGCAACATCAACAGAAAATGTAAGAACAGACTTAGTGTATAATCTTTACCCTCTGCAGTTTGCAGTTGGAAACTTGAGGTTTGGGGACCTTAGTGGAAGTGAACTTACTGCATTTAACAATACTGAAATGGGTGTTTGGTGTTTTTCTTTCCTTGAACTTGTGCAGTTACTTTTGAACCTGTGTATATTTTCCACCATTCACAATAACCTTTCAGTAAAGTCTTTAGCAACTTATTTAGGCACAGTATGAAGAGAACCATCTTCTCTCTGCTTACCCTTTCCTAGTTTCACGTGGTGACCCCTACTTGTGGATTGGAAGAGACAGTGTACAAAGTGAACTGTCATTCCCTATTCATCTTTTCCATGCCACTCTTAATTACAACCCCTTCAGTCTTTCCTAGGTTGAGAGACCCCAGTCTATTTGGCCATTCCTTGCATGGAAGTAATTTGGTGCTTCTGGTCATTTTTACTGCCCATTTTTACATCTTCTTGAGATCTCTACTGCATTAGAGATAAGCCCAGAACTATGCTTAGCTCAAGATGTAGCATTTCTTGAATTAAACAGCTCCAAAAAAAATGCTTTCTGTATTGAACGTTATGAACAAGTGTCACATACTTAAAAAAAAAAAAAAAGAATATTTGTATTTTCATAGAATTTCAAATGAAATTTAGTTTAGATTTTTTATGCTAAACTTGATGAAATATATGTGATAGAACAAACTACAGCTGACCCAGGAATAGTGCTAATTTGCCATCTAAAAATATTATAGTATAGTTAAATAATTTGTTATTTTGGTTAAAAGTTTTTATCTATCAACTATTAGAAAAGCATATTGGTTCTTGTTCCTTTTCTTACTGTGACTAGTCTGTTAAGACCAGTGAAATTCCATATGTTTCAAACTACTTTCCAGTATGTTTTAATCAGGCATTGCAACTATTTTTGTTTGGGATCTGGAATTAAATAGGGACTTAGTTTAAATGATAAATTATTTGACCTGGGACTGAACCTTTTTTCTGTGTTTATGAAATTAAAGCCCAGTGAGGGATTACCTGATCCACCAGCAGTATTTCCAGGTCCAGGTGAAATACACCTGTTGTTTGTGTACTGGTGTAACCCAGAGGTTTATCTGTAATAAGTTCTTGATTCAGTCTAGCTGCAGAATGTTTACTTTCTTATATAATAAAATGAAAAATTGTTTTCCCTATCATGTTCCACCAACTTGGTTGGCCCTGGTCTTCATGGCTGTCTCCCTCTCAGTAACCACACTGCCTCTGTTTCCACTGTTGCCAAAGCTGTCTTCATCCTTTTGTAGCAGTGACCCTTGAACAGGAACTGGATTATTTTCTATATCCATCAGCTGTCTTTGGAGGGAGGGAGAGATTTATTTAATGGTACAAGATTTCCAATTATTTAAATCTAAGTAACAGCAAATGCTGTAAAATCTGAAGTTTTCAGGACAGGATACAAACTATAAACAGTATATCTTTTAAAAAAAGCTTTAATAAGTTATTTTTTGTTCATAAGTAGAAAGAAAACAGTGCTTTTTTTTTTTTTTTTTTTTTTTTTTTCTAGAGGGAATGAGTCTTTAAAGCTGTTTATAATTTTATCCTATGACTGATGAAATTTCTTACAAAATCTGGGGAGCAGATTTCTGTTCATCTTCATGTCTTCCTTCTTGTGATGATTTCAGGAGGAATATGGGATTTTGTATGCTATATCAGATTGCGACACTGCACCCACCACATAAGACAATTTTAGCATTATTTTCGGTAATTTTTAAAGTTCACATATGCCAGAATTTACACCCTACAATGATTAAAGCTCTGCCCAGCTACTTGTTTAGAACTGAACTTGAAAATTACTTTGGGTTGGATTTTGTTTTTCTTTATTGGATGTATCTTGCCCAATATATGCCAGTTTCAGGTGTGTGGAATCAGGCCCATATTGATAGGAATTTGAGGTGGCAGCACCTGTGACCCCGAGAACTTAAATGAGAGCCACAAGGTGTTAGCTGGTGCACCACACTTCTTTTAGCTGCTGCCTGAGGCATCTGCTTTCATCTGGGAAAGAAGAAATTGGCTGGGAGGGAAGCTGTGAGATGGACCTTTCCACCTACTCTTGCTGTTCCTGGCTGCTTTGGATTTTTTAACTTTAGACATCTGCATATATTTCTGCATGATAAATGCACACATTAGAGATGCCTTTCCTATCCACTGGAAAAGGAAAGCCTCCGTTCTGCATTAAATCAGAGAAACTCACAAGGAAACAAGAATATTTTTTGCAAGGGATAAGAGTTTGCTTCTCAGCAGATGGCACTTCCTTTTAAGAAAGAAACAGCATATTTTTGTGCTGCAGATTTTCTTCAGGATTCAGGAAAACAGCGTTTTGGCAAGTATCCTTCAACGAACCCATCCTTCTCTGCAAAGTCTGGACTTCTACGAGAAGCTGCTGTGGTTTTTAACTTGTGAGCAGGAAGCTGTGCAGAAAGGAATTGAGCATTTTTATTTCCCTAAGAAGACTTCCCCGTTTACCCATGTGTCTGCTGGTGGCATAAGGGGCAGGAACAGTCTCTTCCTGGCAGGCTGCTCTTGAAACACTGGCTGTACTCAGAGATTTTCTCCACTTCCCTCTGAAATCCCATGATATTTCTCTATGCCAGAGCCCTGTCATCGAGGTCACAATTAAGCCTGAGCAAGTGTCATGTGAGAACTCAGCACATCATGTCGTTTGTGATTCCTATGTTCATTAGGTAGCTAGACAGGTAACTTTGTATCTTTCACATAATTAGTGCTGTGACCATTATCAAGAACAATAGTAATGAAAGTTAAATACCCTTTTGTATGGCAGGTGATAGTTATTAAGAAATTAATGATGAAATTAATCAAAGAATATAATAGAATCTGTAATCAAATGTCAGTACAGTTCAGATCTAACAAGATTTATTTAGATACAGAGAAGTCAGCTAGATTTGAAATCTCGTGTTTTGAGTACTGATTGCTCCTGGGCGTAAGAGCAGCCTCCAAAAGGTAAGTCTTAATAGTAATAAACAGAAAATGTGTTTTGGAGACCATGGGCCAGACCCATGGCTTTTTCTTATCAGCTTGGAGAGATCAGGGCTGAGTTTGAATTGCTTGCCTGAGCTGAAGTCCAAGTCACAAGGCTGTCCCGTCACTGCTGTTCTGTCTCCAGTTTCTCAACTTGCATCAGCCAAACTGAAGGAAGATGGTGCATTTTTGCAGTATGTGCATAACCTTATGTTGATGCTAAACCAGAAATAGCCAAGTCCCAAGAACACTCTTTTTCATCTTCATTTCCTGAGGCTAACGCCCTGTTCTGGTTGCTCAGGCAGATGCTGGTAGTTGCTAAGCTTTCTCTTCTTTTCACTAGGAGCTGCTCCTTAATTTCCTGTAACAATTTTCCTGCATTGGTTATGCTGACTAGAGGAACTATCTCCAAAGAATTGCTGCTACTAAAATTTCTACTGCTATCATTATTTCTGTAGTGATACGAGACTTTCATGCCTCTGTTAGTTCCACACTTAATTAATGTAAGTCTTTAGAATACTTAACACAGTAAGCATAGAAAAGCAATAAATGGGGCAGATAAAGAAGGAAATGGTTTAATCTCATTAATTAACAAAATAGAAAATATTCAGGTACAAATATCACTTCTCTTCTAATCACTGGGAGTTGGATGAGCCACATAGAGCCAAGAAAATATATCTAAGCTCTAAATGAAGGTGTAGTTCAGTTAGTGTGGGTTTTGTTTTTTCTTTCCTGGTTTTAATAGAAGCTTCACATCATAATTAGGAGGATGAAATTCCTGCCAGCCAAGTCTATAGTTTGGACAGATTAAAGGGAAGAGGTATGAGAAATGATAATTGCTTTGTGCTCATCAGACTTCTCTTGAAAATCTGACAGCATAATTACAAAATACCTGCTTTGCAGAATGTCTAGGCAAAATTTTAAAGAGCTATTTAAAGTTGTTCGTTTACAGTCTATCTGAAAAGAAAAGTTTTTTCCCCTTTTTGAAGTAGTTCATTACCGTTTAGATGTGTGGTGCACATGTTTAAATATAGACCTTATTCTCATGTGCACGCCTGGCTGCATTCCACTGCCCACCCCCAAAGAAAATTGCCCATAATTTTTTGCGTTACCCCACATACTTCACCCACGTACTCACCCTTAACTTTCAGCAGAACATTATTTCACCTAATGGGAACTAACCTTGTTGCTTCCAACAGTCTGAATCATAGGCATGGATAAAATAATTGAGAAGGAAATGTTCCAGTGGACTATACAGAAAACTTTTTTTTGACTGACAGTAAAAAGTTTGTCTACTTTCATCATATTTTCATGTTTCATCACATGGCTTTTCTTCACCTGCTTTTGAAACTTGAAAATGACATTCACTAAACTGCCAGTTTTCAAAGAATATTCTAGGCATAGGTCCCAAAACCCTACTGATTTTGCTGAGTTAAAAGACCCTGAAAGCCTGACTTTCTGCTGAAGTCCACCACAGAGGTCAGTTGGATCGCAGGGCCACAGATACCTGCAGAAAGACAGCAGAGTTGCTCTAGGCACCTGTAAGGTAGGGCTAGAGCCATCCAGTATCATTCTTAGTTACAGTTGAACAGGGCTGACCATGTCATAGCTACAAGAGCTGGATTTTCACGTATGAACATTGTGTAAGCAATATTTCATGACCTGCTGCCTTGTCGGCTCGCACAGAACTGCTGACCATCACATTCAGGGAGTTCAGTGCTTTCCAGAGCTGTCAGCAATTGCACATCAACTGTGTAGTTCATGCATCCACATGGTAAACCCCTGTCTGTTTTATGGTCCCCTCTCAGGAAGAGGTAATGGCAATTTGCAATTGCTTTTTAAAATTCTCATGTTGGTCTCAGATGCCTTCAGACATGACCAATGAGTAGCCTGCAGCCAGGCCAGCTGGTTCTGGCAAGCAGGGCAGGCTTTGAGTTACCACATCTCCCAGGGGTGCCAGGACTGTTGTGAGACCACATGTACACACCTCTCACCTGACAGGGACACCTGGATTTTGGTTATGTCAGGAAACGGGGTGTGCAGACCCCAGAAAGGATGACCAAGGCATGAACTGCCTTGCTATAGGTATCTGTAATCAACTAACCAGTGTATTTGCAGAATTTCCCAAAGTCATGCTTTGAGTCTGTAGCCATAAAATTAATTATTGTAATGTTTAAAGCTTACAGTTTGTATTTTTATATAAAGTTAAAAGAATAAAGTAAGTGCTGGACATATAATTAATTCTGTATCCTGTTCCTTGGTAGATTGAATTACATTTCACAAGAAATGTACACTTCAGATTGTACAACAGAGCAATTTTGTATACAATTCTGATTTCTGTTTTGCTTCTTTTTCTTTGAACAGTTTATGAAGAACCAGAAGACCCCAGTAACAGATCATTTTTTTCAGAAATTATCTCTTCAGTGTCAGATGTCAAATTCAGTCACAGTGGTAGATACATGCTTACAAGAGATTACCTCACTGTCAAGGTTTGGGATCTGAACATGGAAACAAAGCCTGTAGAAACGTACCAGGTAGGAATCTCCTACGTCTTGAAATGCAACATTATAAAAGGATCTCACTGTTCAAAAACTGGATGTTTCTGTAAACTTCTCATTACTTTATCTGAGAAGCAGCAAGCTAAGAGAATTAATCAAGGTGGTTAAAATATTCACAGTGGTATCCTTACAGCAGGAAAAGGGCAATTGCAGCATTAGTAAGGAAGTGTAAAGCCTGGGGAGTCAAGATAGCACTCCCTGTGGATTGGGCTCTTGAAAGAAACAATTATTCTAACAAGAGAAATCATCTCTTCACTTTGGCATCTGCTTTCAAATGATGCATTTCACTACTAACATTTAAAAGTAACTGAGGAAAAGATTTTGTGTGTTGCTTAGCACTCTGTTCCTGCTGGGACTGCTGAGAGTTTACACCTTTGTAATTTCGGAACTTCTTTTTACAACTTGATCTGTGTGTTTCTCCCTCGTGCCTAGTTCTAGAAGTGATCCGTGTTAAACCCTGGCATCACCACTGACACAGCAGCTCACAAATGCCAGACAGACACATCTGGCTGCCTGAATTCACTGTGATATTATCCAGACAAAATGCCAGTGGCTCCAGCCAGCGCTAAGTTTGTACTCTGACATCTGTTATGTTTGGCAGTAGTGGGCTGAGCTTACATTTTTTGACTCTGGCTTGAAGAAGGAAAATATGTCTGTGACACAGAAACTGCCTGTTACGAGAATGCAGTAAGAAAAAAACTGTTAAGTTACCTAAAAAAGTGTATGCAAAGTAGGAAAAATGCCATTCATTTGGCTCGTGCTGCTTACTGAGAGACAATCCTCTGACAGTGCTGGATCAGTCCCTTGTTTCCTGTGTCTAGATAATGGCAGGTGGGATACAGTAGTTCACAGTAACTATAATTAAGATTGGTTTTAAAATAACATGATGAGAGTTTGATAGCATTTCTTGTCAAAACAAACAAAATTTTCCAGTATTTGTTAACAAGGATTTAGTAGACAGAGTGGGCCCCAGTGTTTTTCAATGCACCCATTACATTTCGGTGGATAGTGTTCACTGTTCAATGTGTTAATATTGGAAAGTCTGAGCCTGTTTACCTTTAAGACTACAGAATTGGGTTTGCTCTTAAAAAGGCAGTGCTTGTAATGCTAAATGTGTTAGAAATGTTGATATGCTGTGAAAATGGAGTGGGAGGGTAAGGGCGAGACTGTGTTTTATATAACAGAATAGAATCTCGGTTTTTGGGAACTTAGGTAATATATTATTTTATACCTATGCTAATTTAGTAGGGAGCCTTCTCCCTGGGGAGGAATAGCTGGTCAAGCCAACCTGTTTGTCTTGATTTTGACACCTGCTTTTATTTCCTCACATAGGCAGCTGTGAAACAAGCTGGCCACTTTTAAATCAGTCTGACACCCAACAGTAGGGCCAATTAAAAAGTTACATTTCTTCATGCTGAGATGGAAAAAATGAGTACTGATAATTGCAGTCAGAAATTTATAGAGGAAAAAAAAACCAAGACCCACAATAACAAAACCCCTTATATAATATTAAAAAATATATAGCTAAATATAATAGTGTTCTTACTGCCTTACTGAAATCTATGGATTGCCCTTCATTTTCAAATATTTATCCAGTGCCTTGTTAAGAATATACAGATGTGTTGTTGGGCATTGCAGTGGACTAAAGGAGAATCTGGAACTCAGGGGGCCTTGGGAAGCCAATAGCACAGGATTCCATAGGATTTATGTGATCCAGCTCTGAGAACCTTTCATGTTTTTAAGCTGCAGACAGTAGAGAATTCTGTCTGAAGAAAAAGTGGTTTAAATTACTCTTTTAAATAATTTGTCTCAGAGGTATCTCTCTCTCACATACCTAAATCTCACATACAAACTTGGGAATTTCTCAAAAGGTTTTTTGGGGTAGATCACTGGAAAGCAACAAATAAACCTAATATTTTCATGGTATGTATCCACATAATTATGATGACAAGTATATCATTAAAAGATTAAAAGGTGTTCATTAAAAGATTGAATTTCTCATTTAATCCACTGCACGGTGCCCACTTAGATATTGCCTAGCTGCAATAGTGAGGGTCATAACAGGAGATTTCACACAGAGTTGTAGTAAAGAGCAAGTTCCATAACTGTGCTGCTTCATTATCAGCTTACAATTTTAATATTTAAAAAATTACAAGCAAATATTAATTCCTCGTGCAGGTTCTTTTTGGTATCAATGCTGCGGCTCAAAGAATGCTGTTGCATAGAGCAGCTGTTGCAGCCCTGCTGAACATGTTATCTGCTGACAGTGTTTCAACATGATTTTCTCCTGTTTGTTTCACACAAAAGGAAAAAGGGCAGAGTATGGTCACTGGACAGCACTAAAAGAGCAGTGCAGTGGAATGGTCAGTGCCTGAGTGTTGCAAGGCAGCCCTGCGTAACAGGTCACTCTTCTGGTGCTGCCAGGTGAATTATCCCAGCAGAAACCTTAGGAGCAGTAAGGTGAGCATGTTCATAGCTGGTAATAGCTTGGTCCACTTTTGGCAGGCTCTGTAGCACAGGGATTTGGACCATGTGTCACTTCCCAGTGCAATTCCTGGTTGTGTCTCTTCAGTCCCAGTAAAACAGGTCCCTGCGTAGCGGTGTTAGTCTGGAGCACAGAATTGCTAGATAATTCCATGAGGGTCAGACCTAAAACATTGCAGGGAAGAAAATGTCCTTGGTAATTAGGAATGAAATTTTTTTTTTGCATTTAAGTACTATTGATATGTGGTAAGAACAATATGTAACAGACAAGGCAAATCTGATTTTACCCTCCATTAGCAGAGGCAGATGAATATGCAAACAGTGAAAATTAAGTGTTTCTTCCAGTTAGTTTTTCATAGCCTCTCTGAGGGTCTGAATGTGCTCAAATGTGGTAATCAAAAGGTCCACATAAAGAACAAGGTGGTTGTCCAAGGCAGTAGGGTGAGTCTGACAGTCTCGACAAGGTAAGACATCTGAGAGAGGAATTGCAAAATGCATTTTGACAAAGCTGATAGAAAGGCACAGCTCCAAGCTGTGGAGTTGGACACACTCTGCAAAGGGTGTGCACATGACAGTGGTCATGACAGATGGCTGCTGGAAATGGTAACAAGAGAAAGACCTAGAAATGACAGTCAGGGAGGCAAATGGGATCTACTTCCTTCTGCCTTACCCAACCTTTCTGTTTCTTTCAAGTATTGGGAGCTCACAAACATGACAAAGGAAAGAATTCCAGTTCTGTAACAAATTACTCTGCTGACATTAAAAGGTTTTAAGTAAAGAGAAAAGGAAAGGATTTGATTGCAGAGAGTGTAGGAAACTGCATTAATAGTAAAAGTGTTCTGACCTATTGCTCACCATGACAGTAAATGTATTTGATTGTGAAATGTTCTCTGCCATTTGCCAATTAATTGCTGTATAAGACATTATCTGTTAATGTACAGTGTTCATTCATTTATTAATGAAAATTGATCCATAACAAAAATTTATAATCCTTTATAACCTTACATTACAAATATTCTTTGGATACTGTACAATTTGATTATCAAAAATGGGTCACTTAAAAGAAAATATAAGTGAAAGGTCATTGTCCCTCATCTGGTATTGATAGAAGTTATTTTACTAGAAGAAATGTTTGTGCTCTCAAGCCAGAGGAGGATGCTGAGCATCCATGAACAGGAATAATTTCAGTGGACTTGGAAGAACCTGTAACCTCAGGACGGCAGAGCTAAATTTTACCCCTGGGCCATTGCATTGGTGTGTTTTTCCAAGAGGTCACCTACACATCTTTGTTTTACAGTTTCTACACCAGCTAGAAGAAAATACCAGGAGTGGAAGTGCATTAGTAAATTAATAAATTTAGCTAGGAAGGAATTTTCTACCACCTTATTTCCTTATGGAATATACCAAATCATCCAGAAGGAAATCTAATCAAATTCAGCAAAAGACTGAAACATATCTCTTTATGATAATCCTTGTTCAGCAGAGGTGTGTGGCCTAGAGGAGAGAGATCTTCTTCTGGGTAGTCCCACTTTTCCAGTGAGTAAATGAGACTGTACAATGCTGTTTTTAAGTCTCGGCGAAATAGGAGAAATCCTTGGGCTAAATTAGTGTTCTTATTTGCAGCCTGTGCAACTACAACCTTGTACTGTGTTTGGCTTCTGAAATACCTTACAAAAATAAATGTAATACCATGCAGGTTCTTTTAATAGAGCTATGTTCTTTCTGCCATGTGAGAGTCCACTTATCTTGGAATATGGCATTTTTGTTGCTATTTAAATTAGATTTCTTGCACATTAATTAGCACATCTAGGGTATCAGCTGGTGAAATGTCTCTGGGAATTAGGCTAGCACTGAGAAAATCACCCAAGCAGGAAACAAATACATTGAAGAGGGGTGGTCTGCAGCCTGCTGAGGGAAGCATGTTTCATGCCCTCCTGCAACAGTACTTCTGTAGCACCTGGTTAATTGGGCTGTGGAAAAGTAAAGTTAGCTTCTTTGGAGTTTAAACACAGTATCTTCTGCAGAGCTACCAATCTGTGCATATTTTGAAAGTGAATGTGGGAGATGAAGCAGAACGTGGTTGCGGAGTTTTATATTTTCTTTATTTTCAGTAATAACAGTTATTTTCTTTAAAACAGGTCCATGATTACCTTAGAAGCAAGTTATGTTCCCTCTATGAAAACGACTGCATCTTTGACAAGTTTGAATGTGCATGGAATGGATCAGACAGGTAATCAATCCAGCCTTCTGTCCATCACTGTCTTCATTTAGCAAAAGACCTCCCTATGATGGGGAGCAAACCGAAAGTAGTTACACGTGGTTCTTTTCCACATCAATGTACAGCATCACACACCAGTGTTTTGGTTGATAGAAGATGTTTGGATGTTTGTGCAGTTGTGTCTCTGACTGCCTTAGACTTGATGTATGCCTTAATAACCTTGGCTCATGCCTGAGGGGAAAAAACCCTTCAAATTATGTCCATTTTCACCCAAATCATAAATAGGCTGCAAAAACTGAAGAGAATGACGCCAAATCACACAATCCCACCAACACACTAAGGAAACTTAGGTGATCCTGTATTTGCACGTGAGCTGCCTCAGAAATTCAGTTCACTTACTGGTGTGAGGAAAGACTGTCACAGGCACCCACTAATTCTCTGCAACCTGCTGCCAAATGACACTGCTGATACCCCCCTCCATTAGAGCAGTCCTTTTCCCTATGCACTGATGGAGGGGTCCTTGTTTTTATCTTGGACTTGATATCTGGTTGAACATTTTAATGAGAAATACTGGCACAAGTCAGAGAGTGGGAGCAAGGATGGAGTGGGCTAATGCCATAATGCTGGCAAATGGTGGCAGTACTTTGTGGAGTAGGAATATTGTACAGGAATGGCTGAGCAGCCAAGAGGACTGGGTTAATAAAAATGGATAAAATCCAAGAGTATAATGCAAGGTGAGGATTTTAGTTAAAAAAAGAGCACAAACCTTCATCTTATCAGTTGGAAACAACTCCCGGGGACATTCATATGGTGGGTGACTGTGGAAGGGATTAGCAGCCTACAAAATGCATGTGAAAGAGAGCACAGGAGCCAGTATTGAGTGACACACAGTGACTCCTGGTTCAGCAGAGCTAGGAGCCAAGAGGCAGAAATTTGGCACTGAGCCTGGAACTGCTCCTTCAGCTCAGCCTCTCATTTGGGAAAAACAGTCTGTCTCATTGTATTGAAGCAGGCCTGCCCACCCTGCAGTGGGCCTGGACTGTGAAACAGGCAGTCTGAGACATCTGTGAAAAAGGCAGATAGGATCCTTGAATGGGCAAGACTGGGCTATCCAGCAGAGAAAGGAGTAGTGGTGACATTATGTTGGGCTCTTATTCAGAATAAAAGACCTTTGAACTGCATTTACACATTGCATGTCCCTCATCTCCAAGGTGGATGACCTAATCGTACAGATACAGCTGCTCTAAAGAAGAGAGGCCAGGACGTGGGTTTTCATCAGCTTAGCAAAAGAGAAGCCAAGATTTTACTTGCTTGTAGTAAGTATACCAAGGAGATACACATAGGGAGGAAGAAGATCTAGCTAAGATAAATGTGAATGATAATGACACAACAACAAGTAGGTGTTGAGAGTCAACAGGTAGTTATAACCTGAAAATTAGAGGTAGTTCTTTCCTGTCCAAACAGTGACAAGCTGTCTTCCCATCCTGAGTAGTGGAGATACCAGAAACACAACTGTTCTGATGGGTGTGCTCAGGAAATCTGTGAAAGCAGTTATATGCAACATTAGTTAAAATTACAAGTGTCTGAACTTGGAAGTGCACAACAAGGTCTCTTCTAGTCCTGTGTCCCACAAGTGCAGATCAAGCATTATGCTGTACAATGGGTAAGGGGCACCTTTTCTTTGGACTACTTTCCTTTGCTCAGTTCCTCTACCTGCCCAATGGAAAGATTCTGTCTTTGCTAAGAAGTGAAACTTTTACCTTGTATAATTCATTATGCAAATTAAAATTTGTATATATTCCATTATCTCTGTTGCCTGCATGCCAGAGTGATGTGTTTTCTGATGAGGATTAACTCAGCATTGAGTATCCCCTGTGATACCAACTGCTGGCCATTTACAATTACATAGGTGGACCACACTGAGTAAAATACTTCCCAGATTGCTGCCATTGCAACTTGGACACCAGCTGTTGTGGCTTTGGTATGGTCAAGGATTGGGAATGACTTACAGAAGATTTAGGGGTAGATCCTGATTTTGGGGCTTTTCTCTGAAACTCCCAAACCCATACATGGGTTTGGATGTTTTAGGAGAGAGTTTTCTCAGTGTGATTACTGCTGGAGTTCGGCCCTACTAGAAATACAAAATTTAAAGCATTTATTGGAAAACAGACAGTGCTGATTCCTGCCTAAATCCAGCAAAGAACAACACTGCATTCAAATCATGCAGATATTGGGAAACTTTGGAGAAGATCCAGGACTTCTCAGGTATTTTCAAACCATTTTGCTTATCCTTGATAGGAATTCCAAGTGCATTGTACAGGATAGGCAGCCACTTACTCCCAGGCCTTGAGTCTCTCTCCTCTGGCCAGATGAAGTGCTGCTGTCCTCATTAGTGTGGTAAGACTGCTCTCTGGATAGTTGCCTGGTAATAATGGAATTCTTGTTCAATATCAGGGTTTAAAGTGAGCGTAATATTTTCATTCCTACTTGACAGATCAGAAAGATCAATGCAGGGAGTAATTATTAAGTGGGAACATTAGATTGTGAGGGCTTCATTTATTGTACTGCCCAGACACTGAGGCATTATTAGTCATGCACAATTACCAAACCCGTCACTAAACACAATGTGCTGCTCTTGATTGTAAAAAACTCTTGAGTAGAGGAGCTGGAAACATTTGACAAAAGAAAAGGGCTCTCTTTAATTTAGTTGTTTCTTTTTAGGAGTCAAATGTATCAGAACTAATGCTCATTTTTGATTCACTCCTCTGAGCTCCTTGCTTATGAGTATGACAAGTATTGCTACACATTACCAGAATATCTTTTTATTGGTGGATCATAATTTAAATAATATTTAGGTACCAGTAGCTCTTAAAAAACAGTTAATTTGAACAGTAAGGTCACTTAATTTGAGTCTTTTGGTATGCAGTTTTTTTAAAAGGACTGTTACTAAAGGTAAAAATTGCATATTGATAAGAGATGCTGTAGTACTTAGATTATTAATCCATCTGTGTAACAGTAATAACTGCAGTTCTAAACATGTTATTTTTATCTTTTGTAGACTTCAAAGCTATAACAACAATTTGTAGTGACAGGATTGTTCCGTTAAAATGAAAGTGTGTTTATTATTTAGGTGAAAATACTATTTATTAGGTTTTGTGATTACTAAGAAGTTAATCTAGGCTATGATAGAACCTGATGGTGAGGCTGTTCACAAAAATAATCAACATACGTGAGGTCTGATTAGAACGTGATTGATGCTCAGTTACTCCAATGAACAGGAGCTAATACAATCAGACAGAGCCGATCTCATTTGCTGAAGGGCACATTAATCACTATGTACTTTGGCAGCAACAGTGGTCAGGGGAGGGAGCCAAGCAGGGGTCTTACACTAATTCATCCAGATGAGCACATATTATCTGTAGTTGAGTACATTACACAAAAATCATGCTATCTTTATTGTATAGACATCGTTACATGACTATGTAGAATAGGTGAGCTCTACTTACACAGCAGTTTAATTTAGCTCTTCCATTCACATCCAAAGTCAAGTGTTTTAATAATGATCTGGAGGACACAGTTTTCTTCCCGCTGTCAACAGCTTTCAGTTTTACCTTTAAAAATAAGCGCTTTTGTAGCTTTTTGTGATGTAAAGAAGCCAGTGGGGGAAAAAGAAAGAAAAAAACCTAATTCTACATGATCACAAGTGAACACCTTAGTTAACTTTTTTTTTTTAAGATTTCAAATGAATGTGTGTGTGGGACCCCTGCCAGGGAGACTTCTAAATACCATCATGATAAGTGATATGCTGCAAGCAGATGAGTGAAGTCACATACAACTGTTCAGTCAGTCCTTTCCTACTGAACTGTCATTCATCCCCCTGAATGTCCATCAGCCTTCACTCTAATCAGGAGGAATTGGCAGATCCCATTGGAAGAGATGTTAGGAGTCTATTCTTGTCTGGCAGCACACTCCATGCTGGAGAGCTAGAAGACATAATTTTGTTCTCAAAGCTTGGCATGTCGAATATTAGCTTGGAAGCACTTGGGGATCCCTTGTTCTTATTCCCAGTCTTATGCCAGCCAGCTGTACCAGGGTGCCACAACCCTGAATCCTGTGTCTCAAGTTTTTCCAGCAGCCTCCTCCCCAGGTTTAAATAAATTCTTTCTTTGTGATAGGGAGTCGGTGACTTTACACAGCACAGCATACAGGAAAACTTCCCAGTATTTCAGGAGGTCCTCATTGCTTGCAACAATGCTTCCTCTTTTCCCTTTGTTTTAATAAATCTCTTTTTTTATTCATATGAAAGATGTTCTGTAAGAGTTTTTCTGGAATCAACCCTTTTTTTGACTGGATGAGCTTGTCATGAAACTGGTTCTGGTGGACTTTATGTGTTAATCCTAGGAGGCTGCAGATGTGCTCTTCTGCACTAGTACCCATGGTGGTGAAATACTGAAAATTTAGGGGCTCAAAATATAATTGGGAGTCAGTTTCAGGTCAAAGAATAGGTCCTATTTCATGCTGAGATTTGCAAGTGTGGGGGCAGGCTCTGCTGGAAGCTGCTCTCTGAGTCTCCTCCCCGCACAGCTGCAAGTCCAAGCCCAGCCTCTCTTGCCCCAGGGACTGATGTTCTGCTGCCACATCTGTGCTGAGGGGCAGGGCAGCTGGGCTGGTTTAGTTTTTCTCTCACCCTTGAGTCTGGTGTGTGCGGTCCTTGAAGCCCTGCCCAGCCCTGCTCTCAGTCCTGTCACACCATCCCATGGCTTCCATGGTCTCGTGAGCAACAGTGAAGGAGGGGAACTATGACACGAGCTGAATTTCTTCAGACAGTAGAAATCTGCAGGTGAATAAAAACTTCTATGCATCTAGGAAGACTAATCTGGGCCAGAGTTAGCCCAAAAATTATCAAAGAGTTTAAAAAAGCCTAAAAAAAGCAACACAACAAACTAAACAAGAAAAACAATATAAAACAATGTGGAGCAAGTAGTGGTTTGGTTTTTAAGCAAGCCTTAATTCCAGCTGATATCCCCAAATATTCAGGGCACTTCCTGACATCCAGGAATGCAACTGAATGGAGCAATTTTGATGAAGGCTGTTGTGTGCAAGGATGGCTGCAACATAGATAACATTTAAGAGGTTAGCTTGAAGTATGGGAATAACAGATCTGAGAAATACAGAGATATGCCAATTCTTAGTGACTGACATGTTTGATGAAATCTCATTGCCTAAAAAACATTGTGGAATATCTCACTGCAGGTTAGTAAAATGGTGAAAATCCTATTCAGATGCCTTTGAGGTTGGTGAAGTAAAGAATTTGTTGACCACCCAAGAGAAGCAGAACTTTTTAGAGGGGAAAATCCCATACTGAAGCATTTAATTAAGAGTCACTACCAATACCAAAATAGTGAGACTCAGATGTTTAGAAGTATTAGGATAATTAAAGATACCAAAGCCATCAGTAGTTGAGAGGTTGCTTTTGTAGACCCTAAAACTCTGGCCCTAAATTAAGCATCAGTGGTACAATACTGGTGTCATATTTAATAAAATCATTATCCATAGGTAAACATCTGCTCCTTTTGAGTATTACTGTTACAATGCAAACAGGAAGAACCTTTTTCTCTCAAATCCTTTATTTCAGACAATTTTACAGATTGAAAATTCACTTTTAGAAAAAACAACCCTACCTGAATTATTGTTGGCTACCAGATCAACATGGCGCAGTGTGAGGGAGCCTGAACTGAATGGGAGGTGTACAGTTAATGTTCTGCTAATTTGGAAACTGCATCTCCTGCCCAAATGAGCTTTGGCTCTTGGGGATTTTCTGTTTCCCCATCCTTCAGCCCAAAGAAGGCAGGGATGCAAACCAAAATACCTGGAGAACCAAGCAAGTTGTCTCGGGACTGGAGGGCTGGGAGAGATCACCAGGAAAGGGTGAACAGTGAGACTTAGAGGAGTAAAACAAAACCATGAGAGGGGTGGAAAAAGGAAGAGAAAGGCAGATAAGGTGGAGGGGTTTTTTTAAGTTGTAGTGTAGGATAGATAGAAATGAAAAAAGAAGAGGGGAGAAGGAAGAGAGGGAGAAAGGGAGAAAGGGAAACCTATCTGGAAAGTGTAGTAAAGGCCAGAGTCAGAATTGGAGGGGAAGAAAGGGAAAAAGAGAACAGAATGGTGACTAGGGAAGCAATGAAAAGTCAATAAAAGTAGCAGTTGGTCTGCACTGGAGTTTTCTCTTTCCTCTTTTACCTTCTGTAAAAATACATTTGGCATTGTTGTTAAAAAAAAAAAAAGGAGGGGTAAGGCTGGGTCACTGCGGGCCCGGCATGAGAGATGCCTCAGATCACATCATTGATAAGCAAAGCATGCCCAGTGTCAGCGCAGGCAGGAGGAATCAGTAGCATTTTGTGTTGTCACTCCAAACACACATAACCTGAAGAATTACCTGGACCTTGCTTGGAGCAGCTGGAGCAGAGGGAGCAGAGGATACTCCGGGAGCAGAGGATACTCCGGGAGCTCTGCAGAGCAGCCCTGTGTGGAGAGGAAAGCGTGTTCCCTGCCCAGGGCAGCACAGGCAGGTTAACGGGGGGCCCTGCAGGTGTGGGGTGTTGTCTCTCCTTCCAGAGCACTGGCTGGGCTGCAGAGGGTGAAATGTGGGTAGTGGTAGTCACGCTGCAGCCATTGGGTTTTTTCCATGCTTTTTTGTTTGTTTGGTTTGGGGGGTTCTTTCTGAGGGGTGGGGTGCGGTGTTGTTTTGTTTGGGGGTTTTTGCAGTCGCGCTGCCTGTGGCGGTGGGGGTTTGAGCTGGTGCAGTCAGGCTGCAGCTGGGCTCCAGCCTGAGCTCTCAGGACACTGCTCCTCGGGGTGCACTGCAGCGTGTTCTGCGTCCTAAATACCTCTGCACGGCGGAGATGATGTACCTCTGACCTTGTGCAGCACAACTTGTAAACCTGCCTCCGAAGGAAAATTAAAGGTGCTAGACAGAGCTTTTCTGGGCTGCTGCCTTACACACCTATGAAGCAGTGTGAGCTGTTTTGAATGAGGGGCTTTGGTTTCTTGAAACAGCCTTTCTTGCAAGGGTTTTGTGCATGCCCTTGTCATAACACTGCTGTGCAGAGCAGTGCCTGGGAATACAGAACAGGCTCTTCCTATACTGAGCTATGATTTATATTCTATTATTTATTTAAAAAAAAAAAATCTCCTTATCACATGGACTCCATTATTGTACATTGTATTTTCCTGAACAGGAAAGAATTGCAGGCTTACATCTAGTTTTTACTCTTTTATTACTTTAAGCAGCAGGTAAGGTTATAATCCATCTGTGTTTGTGACCTTGAACAAGAATGGGCACTTTCTCATTTACATAATGCTGTTTTTTACTGAGCCATTAAACTGCAGAAAAATAGGGCCGGCATGAAAAGTAGTCATCCACATATGTTAAAAAAAATAACTGCAGTAAATCCAACTGAAAAAAGCAGACTTTTAAAAATATGTGAGAGTTCAAGAAATTAAAAAGCAAATGGACTGTAAAGGCAGTTCTACTGCAAGCAAAACCTTCTAAAATAAGATCCTTAACAAACACCTCTCTCTGCATTTGGTGCACTGGTACTCTGCCAGCATGAAAACTGCTTCCCTGACAGTTCGTGCCTCCATCAGGAGGGATGCTCCTCTTTCCCCTGGGAGCCACAGCTCTGCAGCCCATGGCACAGGGGTGCCCCAGCATTATGAACCTGTTTCAAAATTTTGCCTGTGGAAAAATACACAGCTAGACAGTTTGCATCGCAAATTGTGTATGTTAGTGCTGAGATATGAAATAACCTCGACATTTTCATGTTGCGAATAACCACTGCAGCAGGAGCTGTAATGACAAGACATGGTGATTTGGAAGGAATGAAACATTTGATTTACTGCTGTTGATTCAATTTCTGAAATGGGCACTAATCTTGATCAATAGGCTTTCTGCGGCTTCTGGGATACATTTTATCAAGCTGTCACGTTGACTCCTGTTTTTTAGCTTGTGAGATTGTTAACTTGTGCCTTGCTGGGCAGGGTTGTGCCAGGCTTTTGGGGGTGCGGGAGGAAAGAGAATCCTCTCCGCAGGCAACCAGGGGCGGGTCCCGCTGCCGGAGAGCAGCAAGGAGCTCCTGCCAGGGCTGGATGGGGCTGTGTGTGGACAAGTGCCCCCGAGCATCCCCGGGCAGCGAGCTCCCTGCGGGAAGCAGGATCCATGAGAGGAAGGCTGTAGGTGAGCTGTTGCCCAGGGCAGTGCGGGCTGGGTCTGTGCCACGCTCTCTGGCTCGCAGCAGTTCCCTTTGGCTCTTCAGGAGCTGCCCAGAGCTCGGGGTGGTACCCCTGCCATCAGACTGCAGGGTGGAGCTGGGTGATTCCCAGGTTACAAACCCAGCTCACCCTCTGCAGTTACCCCGCAGCAGCTCCGGAGCCTGCGCTGCTCCCAGTCCCCAGCAGTGAGGGGCACAGCTCACATTTGTGCTTTCCCAGTCCATCATTCATTTGTATTACAGCCGCTCCTAATGGCCCCAAACGAGACCAGGACAGCGCTGTCTGGAGGCTGAGCACACGCTGTAAGGCACTCCTGAATCCAGGAGCATCTAATCTGATCAGCTAGGGAGTGTCTGTGTGGTGGGGAGTGTGGTTTATGCCTCTGAGTTCTCCCATATTCTCCCATATGCTCCCTGTTTCCCTGGCCAGTCTGCTGCTCAACGCAGATTCCCCCCCCAACAGCAAAGTGTGAAAGCAGCTGTCATTTGAGATGGAGGTTTGCTTATTAATGCCACGCACGTCAAATATGTTCTTTTGGGCTCTATTAGAAAGGCAAATAGTTCCTGATTGCCTGAGTCTTAAAACTGTACAGCCTTTTCTGTGGAGACCTGGCCGTTTGGGGTGGATTCCCTCTTAGAGAATGGAAATTCAGAACAAAACCACCCTGTTTGGGGCTGAGATAGGAGAGTAGAGAACGGCCCTGGTTTCACATATGGAAAAAGTTCACAGGGGATGAGCTTTCAAACAAGGCTCTGAAACCCATGATTATGCTAATCCAATAACCTGAGGGCCATGGATGAAATCCTGAATTCATTAAAGTTAGTGACAAAATATCCTCCCCTAGGGACTAGGGGAATGAAGCAACTGGCAATCCATTATTTCAAACTGCAAGCTGATTAATGAGGTAATTTTTATACAGATCGAGGTATGTTTTCTGTCCCCTTCTCCCAGAACCAGAAATATATCCTGACTTGATGTTTCATTCAAACTTCATATAAGAGATGCCAGAATCCTGACACCAGTGTGTTTATTTCTAAGAAGCATTGTAGATACAAGTTTGAATGATGTCTGGACTTGCAAGGTCTGTGGCTTCAGCAAGGAAAAGAGTTTAATCTGGAAAGAATTTACATGTGCAAACTCAGTGTGATTTTTCAGAACCTTTCGAAACACTTATCTTCAAAATACTCTTAAAAATATATGATTATATACTAAACCTTACTGTTGTATCAAAAGATTTGAAATACATGGGAATTCTTTTAGGCTATTTCTGGAATTATGGTAAAACTCAGCTGTCATTAAAGGTAAAGCGCCAGAGAAAGTGAAAAAGCCTGAAATAAATGATCTTTAAGAACTCATAAAAAGCTGGTGGATAATTAAAAATAACTTATTAAAACATGTTGCTTATATTCTTGTGATGTGATTCTCATGATGTCAGGGAGTGGTCATTATTTGGGGTAACTAATGTTCATTGAATAATATGGAAGGGGAAGGCATTGGTAGAAGAAAACTAGTCATTCTGGGGAGTACTGGGAAAATCCCTTTTTTTTTCTTACTCTTTCCCATCTGAAACCAGAAGACAGCTAACCCTAAGGTAAAGCTAGGCTGTCCTGATGCAGCCGTGCTGGTAGGCTTTGCACAAGCTGCTGTTTAACTGCCTGTGTTGTCTCTCTCTGTCTCTCTGCAGTGTGATAATGACAGGTGCATATAACAACTTTTTTCGAATGTTTGACCGCAACACCAAGCGGGATGTTACCCTGGAGGCCTCCCGGGAGAGCAGTAAACCACGGGCCATTCTTAAGCCCCGGAGGGTCTGCGTCGGAGGCAAACGGAGGAAAGATGACATCAGTGTTGACAGTTTGGACTTTACTAAGAAGATCTTGCACACAGCATGGCACCCAACCGAGAACATCATTGCTATAGCAGCGACAAACAATCTGTACATATTTCAGGATAAAGTGAACTCAGAAATGCACTAGATTTATCAATATCCCTCTATATTTACAAACCAGCCTCTTGAGAGTTGTAGAAGGATGTGATCTTCACAAAAATTGTGGCTTCTGTGGTGGGATTTGTAGGTTGCATCCTTTCATCCCTCAGCCTGTATCATTATTGGTGGCAAGCCAATTATTTTCCATCACTGCAACTGTATGAGTAAAAGGCACGACTGCAAATCCAGTACTGTGGTCTGTATCGGTTCCTTTAAACAAACAGGGGTATTGATTCAGTTTGGGAGTGTTCCTGAGGAGGGCTGAGGCTCCTCAGCTCCTGTCCATCCTTTCGAGGGTCTCAGTGGTTTGCAGGACTGTGGTGTTCTGGTGCCCTTCCTGCTTTTGCAGTCTGCAGCATTTACCACATTGTTAGAGCTTTTTGCCTCAATCTCTTGATTGTTTTTTTTTTCCCAGTGCTGTTTTCCTGTGTTTCAGTTAAGCGAAGCCTGTTTGAAAGAATGAATAGCCACATCCCCTTAGAGCACGTGGCACATTGGAGGGACCTCATGAGAGTTAGAGCTGGAAGCAGAATCACTGCTGGTGAAAAGCTGCCCCATCTAACCCATCCCATTCCCTTCTTTTCAATACCCTCTTATTTATTTATTTATTTATCACATTACTTTGTGCTTCACCTTCCCAAGTGAGTAAGTGACAGACTGTTATAGTTACTCAGCCAGCTTATTTTAAGAAGTTTATTCTCCATGGTTCTCTTTGCTCTGTTTAAAACAATAAGTAGTATCTTCATTGTGTGAGGACTATTAAAAACCTTGGCATTGCCACTCTGGAGGGACTGGCTGGTCAGACACAGCCTGGCAATTCACACACAAACCCATGCTACCGTTTGGGTTGGAGTTCTGGAAACCTTGGCTAGAAGTGCTGTCCTTGAAGGCAAAGACCGACTTCAGTGGGAACAAAGTTACATCACTGCTAGACACTCGATAAAGTCCCTTGTTTGTTGTTTGCAGAATGGTTATGTTAATCCTGGCCTCGGGGGAATACTGGCAATGCCTGGTATCTGTAACTGTGAAAAGAATGGTACTGCGAGAGGCAGCACTGCTCGGTGAATTTTAACGCTTTTAAAGGAGGCCACTTCTGGGAGACAAAGTTAGTCCTGGAGAAACATGAAAAATTGAAAAATCCAAACCAAACAAAACCTTCCTCCACAGAAATGCTGTTAGATCTATCTCTGTTCTGTAATGATTAGTGACATAAATGGAAAAGGAAAGTACACACGAAGTAGGGCATGCAGGAATGGTACCGGAACAGTGCTGTGGGCAGGAAGTCCTCTTAATCCAGGAAAAGAAAGTTCTGCTGCACCCTTAATAGCTCTGGCAGAAAATCCAATATCCCAAAGGATTTCTACTCTAACCATGAATAAAAGAGCACAACCCACATGACCTGTTAATCTGCCCATATTAAAACTCCCCAGAAAAAAAAATCTTCAAGCCATTATGCACTGATTTCTTGGTAAGTGGAGAATGTACTGATGAAGGGATCTGCATGCTTTTGTATTTTGGTTTGGGGGAAGGGTGGGTGAAAATCTGCTTACAAGAAATTAAAATACAAAGTCTACAGCTTTTACATGACATTTCAACACCACACCTGAAATCTGTCTGTTTGAAGTTTTCTAGATCAATGCTGTATATTTTGTGTGTAGAAGCACAAACGCATGTGCACCAGTTTCCAGCCACACTGAACACAAACGGTATGAAATGTGTAGGGTGATTTTAAAGAGAACAAAGAATGTTTGTTTATAAAATACTGTATGCTGTAGCAGGCATGGACAGTATATGTACATATTTTATTCTAATGAAATTTAACAAAATTGCCTTTTCCTTTTTTTTTCCTTGTAAAAAGGTTTAAGAGTGTGGTAAATTGTATAGAAAACTTGTTAATGCCAAACTACTGCTTCAAGGGTGTCATACAATTTCTTTGACTTTTGGCCCCCTCCATTAATCTTTGCAGCTCAAAAAGAAAAAAAAAATTGCTATCAGCTCATATTGGCATTTACAGCTAGAGATACTGTAAAACATATTTAGCTTTTAACATTCTCAAGTAAGATTCTATAGATAACTTATTATAAAGCAGATCTTAATGCAACAATTTTTTGTTTTTAATTTGAAGTACCTTACTCTGTTACAGCTTTGGGTACCAAAAAGAACATGTTAAAATTAAATAGACAAATATATCTTTGGAGCTTTATAAAACTAATTCAATACCCAACCAAAATACCATTAAGTGATTATAGAGGAAATAAATAGAAACCTTTCAAAGACCAGTATTCCGTTCCTGTCTTTGACATCACTGTTACAGATCGGTTTCCTGGTTTCTTGAATGTATGGAAAGTTAACATCGTCATTGTGAACGTTTCCAACTTTCTTTCTCTTTTTAGTTTGAGCTTTCAGTGGTGTAGAGTAAGTGGTGGTAAAGTTGGTAAATCTGATTGTTTTGAAAGCTGTTGTTCATGGCTGCATTTTTTGTGTTGCACAAATTAGCTAACTGTTGTTGAATAAAAATATAAATATGTTAATACCAGCTTTTTCAATAAAACTACAACCAAAAAAGGCATAAATAGATGACTTCAAGGCACAGCTTATTTTTAAGCTAGGCAAGAAAGAGCTGGTTTAGCTCCTTTTACGGAGGAGGAAGAGTCACAGGGATCAGGACTTGGAGGGCAAGCTACTGTGGGAACCTCAAGTGCTGTGGTAGGTGGAGGAGGGAACACATGCCATGAGTGGGATTAGGGTTTTGCATGATGAAGAGTGTGGGCAGCTGCAGCAGAGCTGGAGACATGCTTTAGGTTCAGTCCCGGGACCAGCTTTTTCTTCTGCTCATAGCCCAAGCTGGACATAAGGAGGCTTGAGGCTCAGTCTCCTACAGATGGAATCAGAGATGTGCCGTGTGAATTACACACACAGTCACAGGTAAAAAAATGGCATTTGTGTTGTCACCGAAACTGCAGGAAAAACAACCCCTCCAACAACATTTTTAGTGTTAGAGAACCAAGGTATTACTTTATTTCTGGCCAGGATGTGCAACAGAAATAATTTCATCCACACATAGCCTGGGTGTGCAGAGAAAATCATTCCATGACACATGAATTTATACCAGATTTTTCACAAACTTTATACAGTCAAAACCCATAGAGATTCATTGGTTCAATGTTCATTGGTTCCAAGTTAAGTAGTTCCTTAGTATTTGGTTTCCTACTGGATCTGGATTTCTTCACTTCTGATGTTAATTAGGTCCTCACTCCCTGATTTCCTTATCAGTCTTTTCTGGTCCAGGTGTGTCCAACCATGCCAGGGGGCAGCGTCTGGGGTAGGTGTTTGTTGATGTTCTCCTGATGGTCGTTATCTTTTTGAGTGTCTTTTGGGCTACTCCCAGTCTGTTGAGATGTTAAACTCATCAGGCCTTCACCTGGTGGAACAATGCTGTGGAAAGAAACTCTTAATTCCCTTCTCCGGGGGCAAAGGCGAACATAGGTTGGACTTGATGATAGCAAAGGTATTTTCCAACCTAGTTCATTCTGTGATTCTGTGAAAACTGGCTAAAGTTATAAAATAAAAAAATTGTAAACTTGGTCTATTTTCCAACAGTGTTATCACTGGCCAGGTTTGAGACTTTCCAACCATGGGAGCATGCCAGGGATGTGGCCAGGCCTGGCCTCCCAAATGAGACAGATACTGGCCCAGGTGACAAACCAGAGTGCTACCAGCAGAGCAGCATCCTGCTTTCTCCCACCACACTCTGTCTCTACCATAGGGGAAAATATAATAAAAATAAAGAAATTAAAACCAAAAAAAATGCTGGCTTGGCACACACGCTTAAGGTAGGAAACCACTCTCTTTCCAGCCCGAGCTGCCTAGTTCATCTCCATGGTGATCGTGACTCTTGCCCCAGATGTGGGGCAGCTCTCTGGAATCTCAGTCCAAGGCAGCTGATCCTGCTTGTGCTGGGGGTGAGAAGCCTCCTGCCATCCCTGCACACAAGTGAGACCCTGAGAGGCTGAGGCCTTTTTCTGGATGCCATCCAGAATAAATTTGCCTCAGCTGTTACATGAGGCAGAGTGTGGCTTTGCACAGCTTTCCCAGAGCTTACATGCTAATTTTTTTCACCCCTTTTTGGGAAGACACAGTCAATCCCACTCATTTAGATGGACAAATATGACTAGGCACTGAAGAGAGAAATCTCAGCTGAAAATCAACACATCAAGCAATACATTATTTACCTTTCCAGTTTCCCTTTTCATCCCCAAATACCCAGTAGGAGCAGGAGCCAGATGGCTCACTCGAATGCTTTTGAAATTTTCACATGCATACTTAGTAGCTACATAGGGCAGCTTAACCCTTTGTGGCTTGGGGGAGATACTGGTGTGAGCCACCTGCTTCTGCTGTTTGCAGCCAGCAAGTTGTCCTGCTTTAAACATTTGGAGCCTTTCGTTGGAGCCTTTGGTTGCCCCTGATGAGAGAGCAAGTAGAAGGATTGTTTGCCTTTATATCCAGTTTTCAGTAATGTTATTATCAATTTTCTCCCACTCCCAATAGGAATTATTTTCCATTCGCAGTCTTGTCAGCAAATTATATTGAGTCTAAAGGTAGAGCATGAAGTCACTTACCTTGCTCACGTGACAGAACCAGGATTACTGGAATAGGCCTAATTTTATAGGGACAGGGTATGTTTCTTAGGCTTTGTGAAGCCATTAAATGGTCTGGATATTCTGTACAGGCCAGCTCTGAAAAGGTTTGCTTTCAGAGTGCACCATGAAAAAGCATTTCTTAGCGGTGAAATTTTATTTTCCTTTTTACTCAAGTTGGATGAAGATCAGACTTTTACTCATGTGAAAGTGAACGCAACTCTTCAGGCAGTTGTAGATCCTAAATCTAGCCCATGATACAAAACATTTTATGTGGAGCACTTGACTGAATAAACTCCCCAGTTCCCTCAGTTCTGAAAGCTGCCATGAGTATGGATCAGCCAGGCAGGGCACAGCTAATTACTTGCCTTGCCATTTGCCAGTTGAGGCAGTCAGTGAGTAGGACAAGATCCTTTAACCAATAATTCCATTGAGCAGTTATTTCAAGTATCATGACAGCGCTATACATTCTTTTTATAACATGGCTGCTCAAAGAAATAAACCCTACAGCAGTGACTCGATCAAAGTGTGCAGGGTGGTTTTCTGGACAGCCACCCCTTGGTTTTAAACTAGTACTAATCATACTACTAACGTGCATGTCCCGTGCAATAGCCTAATCAACTTTAATACAGGACCAAATTCCTCAGCTGGCAATAGGTATGTGAATATGGCAATATGGCTGTGCTGCAAGGAGAAGAGTACTTAGCTCAGAGAACTCCAGAAACCCCATCACCACCTTCTTTGACTTCATCATCATTTTTTAAACAGGAGAAACAATTCTGGGAGGGAAAATCACTGTAAATTATATTAAAAAAAAAGTAACTGAGTTTGGGATTTGGGTGTCAGATTGGGAGAAAAGAGGTTGGTATCCCTTCATTCCATACCTGTAATATAAATGCTGCCCAAGCAAGACAGCAGCACAGCCCACTGTTGATAACTTGTGCCAACACCTCAGCTCTGGCAGGTTCTTGGTTTCATTTCCCTTTGGTGAGGCTTGAACACCCCCAGGAGCTCTGCAAGGTGTTCTGGAGCAGGCTCCTTCTCACTTTAGTGGGAAGGTGCAGAAAGAAGCAGAGGTTTCCCACAGAGAGGAGAGATTCTATCATCGTGCTCTACTTGCAATACAGCAAGTGATGCTCACAGAAAATTTATGCACATCTTGGACTGCCTTGTGGAAGAGGTGGGGAGGAGAACATTGCTGGTTCAATTATCATCCTCTGACATCTCTGCTAACACCTTACCAGGGTGAACAGCTGCACTCTCTGTTTCTCACAGCTATTGATCTGCAAACTCAGAGAGATGTTGCTGCATCAACTGTGCTCTGTCAATGTGTTCAAAATATTCTCTGCAACCCTCACAGGTAAAGACTTACTTTAGCATGAAATGAGAGATAAGCTGTACTGTTTTATACCACCTTCCTCCACATATTTTGTAAGGCTTCCTTTTAAAATATTTGGCTATTTTGAGCTGCTATTGTAATATTGCTAATGAATTTTGAGGAGTCTAGTGCTACTTTTAAGTCTCTATCTCCTAATCGCTTTCTAGAACTGCAAGAAATCTCTCCCTGCACAAATTATTCCCAAGGTCTTGTCGAACCTGTCCCAAAACCAGACTCTCCTGAGATCCACTTTTCATTATCAAAGAGCAGAGAAGATCATTCTTGCTTGAGAAGGACAATTGAAGCCTGAGGCTATCTAAAGAAGGGGACAGAAAGATTTCCCTTGCTTCCTCTACAGTCAGTCCCCAGTCTTACCCCACACACCCTCCTAGCCTGTTGTGCTGCCTGTTCTCCCTGTGCTTTTCCTTCTGCCACATCCTATGACTCCCCACATTGCCCTTCAGCCACACACAGTGGCCAGAGGTCAGTAAAACCCAAGTTATTCCCACCGCTGGACAAACCCAGCCCCCTCAGGCACCGCAGGAGCAGTTTCTCACCAGCACAAGGGTAAGTGCCCTGCCAGCTCCCCCTCTCCTGGGCTGTCAGAGGGGACAGCCCCGCTTGCCAGTGTGCTGTATTTCAAGTGGAAGATCTACAGAATTGGAGAGGTTGTATCTTAGCAACCACCAATGCATTAAGAAAGCACTTTAACCGTTTAAACCTTCAATTACAGAAGCCACCACAAAGAGGCAGCTGTCGTGCAGGAGACACAAAGCCCTTCCAGTGGTTGCCCGTGAGGGACACAACTGTGTCCTATGCACATCCACCTGCCAAAGGCACCTGGGTGAAGCTTCTCCCTTCCCTGCACAGATGAGAGGGTGCTGTCATGGCCCACACCCACATCCTTTGCTCCCCTGCAGGAAGAGAATTGGAGAAAAGGCATCTTTTTGCAGAGAAACACTGAGGTTTTGTATATTGGTCTTACGGCCATAGGACCAAAGCAAGATTTTCAAGACTTTCCAAGGGGAAATAAAGGAGTCCCAGAATGAAAACTCGGAGTGAAATAGGCACGGGGCTGTGATCACTTCATAAGAGTTGCTGTGATGCAGGATGTATTCCCTGATTTGTACAGCTTAGAATTCCAATCTTTTCCCTTCCTGGGTGGTACCTTAATTACCAGTCCTCAGATACACACTTCCCTCAGCTATTTTCTTCCAAAGGTTTGTGCAACCAGAGCCAGGCCTCTCTCTGCTTTATGTGGACATCCCACACAACAGCTGTTTCAAGGTTTCCTTACTGTGCCTGCAGCACACCTGAATTTCATCCTTGACCTGACAAAGTTATAACAAAAACAACAGGGCATCTGCAAAAGTTAGTTTAGGCAAATCACCATTTTCTGCCTCAAAAACTTTCTTGCCAGTACTTAGTGCACATTCTGTTCCATTCTACATTGTTCTCAATGGCCTGATCCCAGCTGTGTGAGGACACACAGGGATGAACTCCATTGTCCTGCAAAGGGAGCTCCAAGGACTCTTGTTACTCTCTCCAAAGGGAGCTGCCTGAGAGAAATATGCAGCAGGAGCGGTGCAGAGTCCCTCTTCCACAGACTGAAAATGTTTTGCACAGAAAGGTAGGACTTAACCCCTAAGCAGAGTCCATAACCAGCCTCTGAGGGGAGTAGGAGAACATCTGGCACTGCAAAGGCAGGTCTTTGCACAGCCCACAAACTTGATGGTGGCAAAGGTGGCAGCCCTTGTCTTTCTCACTCTTGCTTCATAGATGCACTGTTCTGTAGAAAATTAGTGTCATAAATAAAGCAAAAAAGAAATTATGCCAGGCCAAACACCAGCCCCAAAGAGTGCCCATGTGTGCCGGTTCGGCCAAATTAGCGGAGAAATATCCTCTGAGGGAAGGCAGGTTACCAACACCCCTCCCCCAAACCCAGGATCGGGGAAAGAAAATATTTCCTCAAAGGAAAGTGAAAGAGAGAAACACTATTTATTAAACAAACACACAGAAAAGGATAACAAAGCTAAATAACAAAACAAAACAAAACCTCTCGCTGTGGAGAGAAACCTGGAAAAATTTCAGAGTCCTCTCTGGGTGTGGCCTCTCTCCTCCTCAGAGCTGGGTCGGTGGGCCCCTTCCAGGAGGCCTTGGAAAAAGAGTTCTCCCCTGGTGTGGTCCGATGTTGTAGAACAGTCCCGAAGAGAAGAAGAAGGAGAAAAAAACCCCAAAAAAGGTCCCAGGAAAACTCTCTGTCTGGAGAAAGGGAGCTGAGAGCTGTCTGGAGAGCAAGGTCGCTGCCCTCCACACTCTGCCGCCGAGCCCAGAGAGAGCTGCGTGTGTCCTTGAGAAATTGTTTTGAAAAGTTCGCTCAGTCTTTTTCCTCTTGCACCCAGTCTTAAAGGCACAGGATTCATCTTCTGGGCATCGAGTGGTGATAGGGGATACACATCATAAAGTCACCCCAAGACACCATGCTAATGAGGACTGTGATATAAGGCACAGGCATATACTCAGTGTATCCATCTGCACTTAAAGACTGCGTAAAGCTGCAAGACAGAAGAGCTGCCCTGGGCTAGAGAAACTTCAGGCTATAGGATTGAAGCACCCCATGGAGATTCACTTTTTAAACAACGATTAAAGATCAATTGAACTGTTACTAGAAGCAGTATTAGGAGAGATTTATGCATCATCCATTTATAACTCGAGGAAAGCATCCTCTGTAAAGAGAAAACTGAAAAATCCATTTATTGCAAAAGCAATTGCTGGGCTCATCATCTGTCTGTCACACTGGTGCAAGGGCACACATATGGGGAGTGTGTCAGCCATGGACTGCCTTTAGTGAGCAAGTTGGTAAATTCCTGCCAGTACATGCTTTGAACAAAAATTAGCACCAAAAAAAAACCCAAAAAAAACAAACCAAAAAAACCCCACAAAATTGTTTTGCATTGCATCTTCTGGATTGGTTATGTTTTGATCTTGAAGAATTTTTTTAAAAAGAGGATTCTTAGAGTATTCAGACAGTGATATCCATCCTGACCTTCAGATGGCAGGTTTGGCTTTGATTATATACAAATTTTTGATCAGAACTTGGTCTGTGGACTACTTCCAAAGCATCTAAGCCCTATTAAAATAACATTTCCATTACCTAATTAATTGTTTGAAGCTATTTTCAGTGATTGTTTATTGAAGTTATAGTTTGTCACCTGAGGCAACAGCATGGCTTGTTGTCGTGGAAACATCTCTGCTGTCACCAGCGATGAATAGGGAGGGAGGAACGGGAGAGGAACTACAGAGGAGACGCTTTGTTGAAGTGCCTTGCTTTTTAAAGTGATGAAATTATTTCAGATAAAGACTGAGATTGACACACAGTGATTCCCGGGATATTATGGGCTCTGTGGGCTTGGTTCAAGCCCTTTCTAATTTAGCGTGACACAGCTCCTGCTGTCAGGCACTGCTGACTCCCGTGGTTAACAGCAACGTTTGCAGGGTCCTCTCTGTTCCCAAACTTGCTATTACTGCACAAAAATCCTGCCATCCACAAAAATAGAACAAAACATCTCTAGCAACCTGCTGTCATCTATCTATTTGATTTGTAAAAGATGAAAAATCAGTATTGCAGGGTTTCTTTTATTGGCCTTTACCTGGTGTGTGACCTTGCCACAAGTTTTCTGCGTTCTCTGAATCCTTGTGTTAACTATGGGTAACATGGGTATCTCAAGCAAGAGTTGCAGTTAGAATTTCCCTTAAATCAGTATGGCTTCTGCCTAAGTTTTTATTGAACTCTGCCACAGATTTTCTCTGTTTCTTGTTGTGCAGATAACAGAGAGTTAATAAAAAGGTTTAAGTTCTGATAAAGCATGATTATTATTTTTTTTGCATCTGAGACATGAAGATGCAGGAAAAAAACAGGGTTTCCACCAGCAGCACCATCAGGACTGCGTTTTGTCACTATTCACTTTACTACAGAACCAGACAATGCAGGTTGATGCTGACAGGCTTATTTCATACGATCTTAGAGACAGGAACATTCTCAAAATCCTCTGACCTGCAAAGCAACCAGGATGCACTTTTCATAAGTTTGCCATGCACTGCTTCATATGCTGTTCATTTATCATTGTGCAGTTTTTTATCATACAGAAAAATAGATCTTTTTCCTCCTTTTTCGTAGTCTTGGATTGCAGGCACACTTCACAGTGATGCCTTTGCTTGGCATTTGTTTAACTTCGCTTGTATCTGGCAGGGACTTGGCTTCACAAACGGTTATTTATTTTTCATAAGAAGATTTTTTTTTTTTCCTAACTGCATTTCCTCTTCGAAATGGAGTAAAACCAGACCCTGATTCTTTTGTTCCTTGGCGGTCCCTCTGGAGACAGCGGCAGAGGGAGGAAAGCGCAGCGTGAGCCTGGAGTGCCACCTGATGGCACAGGAGGCAAAGGCAAAGCGCCAGGTGAGGTCTCTGCCAGCCGGGGGACACCTGATCTCTGCCAGCCAGGGGACACCCGCCCTCCGCCAGCCAAGGGACACCTGCTCTCTGCAGCCAGGGGACACCTGCTCTCTGCCAGCCAGGGGACACCTGATCTCTGCAGCCGGGGGACACCTGATCTCTGCAGCCAGGGGACACCCGCCCTCTGCCAGCCAGGGGACACCTGCTCTCTGCCAGCCAGGGGACACCTGCCCTCTGCCCAACTGGAAAACGTACCATTTTCTCACAAAAAGTCCTGAATAGATAAAGCAAACAAGCACAGCGAAGCTCCAGACAGAGATGTGCTCTCTCTGGAGGTTAATCCCCCTGCATTAGGACACGACCTCTTGGATGTCCTTGGTCTGGGCTTTCTGACTTTTTAAAGGACATACTGAAGAAGTATAACTCACCAACAGGTGGGTGATGCACTGTGATGCTTCTGGCATCTGACATCAAACTGCAGATGAGAACTAAATCTCTGCCAATAATTAAGACTGGAAACGTGAATTGTTAATTACCTTTGTACATCATTCACTGACGTCTCTGTAAAGCCAAGGCAGATGTCACTAACACTGACTAATCCAGTCTCATAACAAACAAAATGCCAACCACATGAAGCTACAAACTTGGCAATGTAATGAAAGGATTTTAAGTGAAGTTTAGGTTTTAGCCCATACAGACCACTTTTTCATAAAACTTAATTTATTTTTTTTAAATGTACACCAACATGTAATTATAAGATTCCTGAACAGGGTTAGGAGAAATATCAGCTGACATGAGAGTGTGAATAAAATCAGATGCACTGGCCACACCACAGGAACTGAATTGAAAATACAGCAGCTGTGGAGTGGCTGCCCTGTGCCTTGGTGGAGCTGCAAAGGAAGGCAAGGGAGAGTTTTATGGCAGAAGACAAAGTGTACCCCCAGGACTCCAGAGCTGGCACAGCCAGAGCTCACAGTGTGACCTACATTTCCACTCGGACCGAATTGCCAGAACTCACACAAAAGCCTTGCTCCCGGGCCGTGGTGCTGTTTCTGACAAACTGCAATGATGGGTGGTTCGCAGTAGCTGCCCAGGGCACAGGTGACACCTCAGCTGCAAACTGGGTGTTAAATGAGGTGAGGAAGAAAAGGCAATGCCCACTAGGCAGGGTAGTGTTTCCTTCTTCACACCAAGGACTCAGCTGCGATAACTCCCTCTGGGGAAGCCCCAGCAGTGCTTCCCATCCCGGGGGATTATCTCTGCTAATGGGCCATCTTGGACTCAATGGCATCAGCAGAATAGGCAGCTGCAACGACTTAGACCATCAAGGACTTCCAAATATCCCATGACTCACAGAGTTACATCATTCCCTTGTGGAACTCCGTGCCCAGGGGGAGGTACTGAGCATTCCCCTGAACCTGGGTAGATATAACTGGGAACTTTGGACATTACCACAACCACCACTGGATGGATCCAGAGGAGGACCAGAACTTCCACAAGACCACTGCTTTTGACTGCAACCATCACTTGATAGGACTGTGACTACCACCTGTAGGGTGCCAGGTTGAACTCTGACTTTGAGGGTTTAAGCCAGTTTTCTGTGTATCATTGCATTTATTGTAGTCTTTCTATTAAATTGTAACTCTGACCTGAAATATCTCTTAAGGTAATTGAGTGTAGTTCATTTCTCCTGCTGGTTTACTTTCAAACCAGCACATGTTTTGGCACCTGATGTAAGGTCTGAAAGAGAAATTTGAATTACAATTTTGTTCTTAAGCATTTGTGTATCGGATTACAAAACTCCCTGATCATGATGCTCAATGTATTCATGTCAGTGTTGTACTTTTCCCTATATATATTTCTGCATATGGGGAGCTATTTACCCATCATGATGCTCTTTTTAGGACCAGGGAGAGGAATCAAAATTGCTTTGTTAATATACTATGTTTATGGCATGATAACATCAGAAGCGATGAATTTAATTTGGAATGTATTTTCAGTTTTGTTTGCCTGTCCTAGTCTGGGCTGATGCCTTTGGGACTGCCATGGATATCCTGAAGCAGGAGATCAGCAGGAAGTGCCAGCAGCTGGAGGAGAAGGAGCTTCTGGGGGGAAATAAGAAGTATTTCAAACGCAGTGAGTTAGCTAAAAAGGAAGAGGACGCCTACTTCCAGAGATGTGGCTACAAGGTACAGCAGCAAGAAGAGGAGGAGAAACCACTGGCTGCATCAAATCCAGTGCTGGAACTTGAAGTAGCAGAGGACAAGTTACCAATGACTCTTTCCATTCAGGAAGTTATCAGGAGGTTACAAGACAGGGGTGAGCCCATCAGGCTGTTTGGGGAAAGAGATTATGGTGCATTTCAACATCTGAGGAAGATAGAAATTCTTGTACCTGAAGTGAACAAGAGCCTGAGAAATGACCTGAAGGATGCTTTGGATAAGATTGATCAGCAGTATCTGAATGAAATTGTAGGTGGCCAAGAAGCAGGAGACTATGACTCCCAGAATGACCTGAAAGTCCATGAGGAGAATACTACAATTGAAGAACTAGAAGCTTTGGGAGAATCCTTAGGATGAGGTGACAATCACTATGATATGTACATCATACCAAAGTTCTTGAAGTTTCTTCTGGGAGTTTGGGCCAAGGAGTTGAATGCCGGGGAAAACTACGTGAAACGGGGAGTGCAGGGGAAGCTGAAGAGTGCCACTCAGAAACAGAGTCTTATCTAAGGCCACTCTTCAGGAGACTCCGCAAAAGGACACTTCCTGCAGACATCAAAGAATCAATAACAGATATTATTAAGTTCATGTTGCAAAGAGAATATGTGAAGGCAAACAATGCCTGTCTCCAGATGGCCATTGGAAACACTCCTTGGCCTGTTGGTGTCACCATGGTTGGCATCCATGCACGGACAGGGTGGGAAAAGACTTTCTCCAAGCATGTGGCCCATGTGCTCAATGATGAAACTCAAAGGAAATACACACGGGGGCTGAAGAGGCTCATGACCATTTGCCAGAAGCACTTCCCAACAGACCCATCCAAGCGTGATGTGTGGAGTACAATGCTCTGTGAGGCTCTGCAGGGGCCAGGCCATGACTCACATTTTTGTCTCCAAGACCCAGAGAGGATGGAAGAGGTAGAGTTTGTGCTTGAACATCAACAGGAACCGTGTCTGCACAAACCATGGCTGAGTGTGGCAGGACATCCCCCCCTCCTCTACCAACACCTCAGCTGGTGCATAGGGATGAGAGAACACAGGCCGGGACAGATGTCTGATGGGGTACCAAGAAGGCTGAGACCCCCAGCTAAGAATAAACATCTTGGTCTGGAGAGAAGATGTAGAGAGAGATAAAAATTAAATATCATTGACTAAAGACACTGCTTTAGAATTTAAAAGCTACACAAATTTTCATGGAGACAGAAGCCTCTTACACACTCTCTGGAAACGTGCAGGGCTTCTCGCACAAAGTTTGTACACATCTCCACGGATGCTTTTCCAGAAATTGAGAGGAAGGATCCTATGTATGCCCCATCAGAAATGGGATGGTAAGATACATTGAATCCTAATCTATACTATTTCTTCGCTAGCTGTAATATTAAGTACCTCACTCATGCTGTGTTGTTTATTTACTAGTAATGTTTCATTTGTTTATCCTGCGTAGTAAGTAAATCCATTTAACTCAAGTCTGTTAAATTTGTGTCTATCAAATAAATAATTCATTTTATAATAGACCTAATCAGCTATTATTAAGAACTTGCAACAAGAGTGGGCTTTGGGGTGCTGGCCACCTTGGTAGAAATACTGTCTACTGCCAGAGGCCTGGGCAAAGGCAGAACCTCATTGAAAACTCCCCTCTTCACTTCTAACACTGAGCCAGAGGGAAAAGGAAACAAAGCAACAGGCACCACATCCATGCAAACCACTGCTGAGCCAGCAGGCCAGCCTAAGCCAGTAGCAGTTGCCTCCATGCAGAAAAGGAAATCAAAGAGCAAATCAGTCCATATAGTGACTGATGACGAGGCAGCACGATCTTCACACCCAGCAGAAGAAATGGAGCCGGAGATCATCACTCGGTCTCTATCCCTGGGTGAGCTACAGAGGGAGTTCGTTTGCCAGGTGAATGAGTCCATCCTGACCTGGCTGCTCTGCATCTGGGATGCCTCAGCCAATGACACCATTCTGGATGGAAGTGAGGCCAGGGAACTGGGATCCCTGTCCTGGGATGTGGTCATTGGCTGGGGGGTTGGGAAAACCCAGGAAACTCTCAGCCTCTGGCAGCGACTGCTGGCAAATTTAAGGGACAGATACCTTCGTAAGGAGGACCTCTATGTGCAGCAAGGACAATGGAACACGATGGAGCAAGGTATCCGATGTCTAAGAGGACTGGCTGTGCTGGAGATCATGTTTTCAGAGGACAAGAGATTCCCTAAGAACCCAGATGGTGTCCAGTGCACGTCACGGATGTGGTTGAGATTCGCATGGCTTGGACCAGAGATGTACTCCCATTACCTAGGGATGCTGCAATGGAGGGAGGGAGAGGACAAGGTGGGCATGTTGGTCAGCAAACTAAGGATTTATGAGGACACTGTCACTGCCCCGTTATGGGCCCATGTCTCATCTGTGGAAACAAAGCTGGCTGAGCATGTCCAAAGCTTGGAGGAGAAAACTGAACAGGGCCATCAGAAACTGAGAGAGGAGCTCAAGGAGGGAATTTTCCATATCTTGCCAGGACAAATAAGTCTCTGCTATTAGGAGCATGCATCCCCCAGGCAAGGAGAGAGGGTGCACTCTGCAAGGCAATCTAGGGTTTTCCCTTCATGAGCATGGAGAAGGCATGAGGAAGTGGGATGGAAAGCCCACCTCTTCCTTAGCAGCCCAGGTACATGAATTGAAAAGAGGAATGTCTACTGCAAGAAGCTCATGCAGGGTAAATGCTGCTCTGGTCTCTTGTGGACAAAACTCCAGGCAGCACAGGAAGATGATATGACCAATGCTCTTGAAGGGACTTCCAGGTCATACTTACAGGAAGAGAGAAATGTGTACCATGACCAGAACTAGAGGGGCCCTGCCTCTACCCAGGTGGAGGAAAAGGACAGTCAGATCTATTGGACTGTGTGGATCTGATGGCCTGGCACGTCTGACCCACAAAGACACAGGGCTTTGGTTGACTCTGGTGCTCAGTGCACCCTTTGTGCCATCGAGTTGTGTGGGGGTGGCCACGGTGCTTCAGCCACACTCTTCCTGGCTTCCAAACCTGTGCTGTGCATGGGCTAAAGGGGCTTTGGAGGCACAATGCTTCTTATATCACAAATCTACAGCATTCCTACTGCCCAAGCAATGAAGATATGTAATGAAGGAAGCATTCCCACTGGCTAACCTCAGGCACTGCAGAATATCCTACATTAAGACTCCATCTGCACTGCGTGTAGAACAAGCAAGGCTAAGTTGGGGAAACTCAAGCCTCTCCAAATAGCCCCTGAAAAAACCCCATCCTGATGCATGTTATCTAGAGGTAGGTCAGGAAGATCCTGGCACCTTAAAAAAGATAATGTGATTAGAACAAAAGTTGCAATAGAAAAAATTTGCCAGGATTGAGACCACAGCACTGCCTGGTAGCAGAAAGGGCCCATGCTAACCCTCACTTTCTGCACACAGGAGCACCCAAGGCCTCCAGGAGGTGGTGTTATGAACAAGAGTGTTTAATATCGCTTAAAAAATCACTGGCAAGGGTAAGAGCAAAAGCCAGATTTAATATTAAGTGACAAAGCACCACAAGTTCATTGGCAAGATTCACTCTACTACTTACAGGACAGCTAAGGCACAACAAGGGGAAGCAAGCAACAACAAAACCAAACAAAATCCAGGCAATCAAAACATAAATGAACTGAGAACTATCTCGGGGCGTGTATGTGTGTGTGTGACAAAAGACAGTGCAGGCAAGGATGAAAAGGAACACTGCCTAAATGCTTAACGCGTGTATGTCTCAACAGCACTTTAACTCAACTTCTGCCTTAAGCCTAGCAATTGAACACAGGGTGCAGGAAGCTGTAAATGTGTTGGGGCAGAGGATCCAGCCAGACCCAGCAGAGGGGATGTTGTTTCTGCTGCAGCTTGTGAAGCATAGCGAGCCCTCTTTGAGCAGGTAATGCCATGTCCCCAGGGGTGCACCTGTCAGCCTGGGCTGCCAAGCCATGAAGTATTGGTATTGTCACTGCCCTGGTAACAGATCTTCCTTGTTCTCCAAGTTTGAAGTTAGTGGCCCACTGTCTGGACAAACTGTAGAAAAACATGCTTATCCTTCAGGACAAACAGGTGGGAATGAGTCAGAATGCACTGGAGTTTCACTGCTTCATTTTCCTCTTTGCAAAGTGAGACAGACAGTGAAGGAGGATTTCATATCCCAACCCAAAGGTCATCTGGGAAACAGGGAGAAGGGAGTTAGGGTTAAAGAGTCTACCAGATGGCAGAGGTTGTGGAGGGACAGCTCACATCTGGTCCTGAGGGCCCCAAGGACAGGACAGCTCCAGGGACCACTTACCTGGCTGTGGGCAAACTGAAGGGTCAGGTGGCTCTGGTGCAGAAACAAGGAGTGCACTGGCTGTCTGTGTCATTAAGAAATGCTGCCCACATGGGGTATGTGCTGGCCATGCAACTGCTTCTTGTGTACAAAGCTGATCATCAATAACCTCCTGCTCTTCTGCTTCTCTTGTATTTTCATATATATATATATACACAATATATACATATATATATATATATACAATATATACATATTTTTCAGTAGTTTTTCAGTAGGATTGCAAAGATCCTCAGCTCCATCAGCAGCAGTCCACCCCAGAGGAAACACCCCAACTAACTTAGCACTCAAATCCCAATCTGCAGTAAAAATCATCACTTCTTGCACAGATTTAAATGAAAATTTTTGTCAGATGAAAATGCTGCAACTAGCGTTGTGAAGCTGCAATCTTACAGAAGCTGCTTCATGTAGCTGTCAGTGGGCAGATAAATATCCAATTTTCTTCCATACTCACATAATATATTCTCTAAAGGAAGGCTATAAAGCAGTGTTTCTATGTTTCTGTTCTGCTTCAAAACTTGAAGTTCAAGCTTAGTTAGAGGGGAGGAAGACACAAGTTTTCTCAGTGCTCAACATCCATCCTTAAGAGGAAGGTGACGCTCATCTTTTCCACATCAGGCTATGATTTATAAGAGGAATTACAGGGTGCTAATGATTTTTTTTTTTCTGGAGTAAAAGTTAATTAAAGCTTTTGAGTAATAATATGAAATTAAATGAACCATCTTAATGCATATAAACAATGATGTGATTTCGTGTTTGGTTTCCAGGCATCCTATTTGCACGCAACATTTACTTGTATGTAGGTGCCAGAGCAGGTATGTTATCTCCTTACAAGTTGGCAAATTGCACCTAATTTTTGCTGCATGGATTAATATTTTTCTAATTCAATGACATAGTTGTTGGTTTTCCTTCATATCCATCTGCTGTTCAAACAATTGCAGCTGTGAAGCTGAGGTTGGAGTGCAGCCTCTTTCAACCTCCTTCTGCTGTTACTGGATGTGAGCCTTAACCTGAGAGGCTGCAATGGGTTTCAAAAGTACTGAAAAGGTATTCACAATCTGGAAACTTCTTTTGCCTTTTCCAGGGGAAATAAAGAAGCCAGAAGGCAGACAGGCAGCTCAGTGTAAGAATATAAGAAAGCACTGCACTACCCCAGTGGTAACACAGAAACACAGAATGGTTTGGGTTGGAAGGGACTGTCAAGATCATCCAGTTCCAGTGCCCCTGCCATGGCCAGGGACACCTTCCACTGGACCAGACTGCTCAGAGCCCCATCCAGCCTGGCTTTGAACACCTCCAAGGATGGGGCAGCCACAGCAACTCTGGGCAACATTCTTATTACCCTGTATTACAAAAAAATTGCAAACAGATTTCCAATTAGTAACAGCTCTTTTACGGCTTAAAAGGTGCATTAGTTCTAAGAAATAAAACCACATGTAATTTCTACAGATCTACCAACATTTTTTCTCTCGGAGAACAGGGCAAAATTCTGCATTCTTGCCTCCTGCAAGATGCTGTTAGTCATTACAGAGTGGGCTCTTAAGTTATTCAGAATTTCTATATGTGTTGTGTTGTTTTTCTGTGCTTATGGAAGAATGTACCAGTTTGGAGAACAAGGAGTACTTTTTCATGTTGCATTGAAGATGAAATTCAAATGAATATTTATTCTAAATTCTGTATATTCTAAATGTTAAAGCTGAACTTTCAGAAGAACAGCTGAACCTAATTTAGAAGTGTCAATAGCCATATAATATCCTCCACCTCTTCAGTTAATTAATACTAATTCAAAAGACTGAATTACCAGCCTAGAGAAAGGGCACCTGCCTTTGGAACTGTTTATAATTCATCATATATTGAAAACTGATTAAGAAAATAATAGGATTAATTGAAGAGTTAACAGCAGCTGCCAGATCTTGTGCCTCTCCAACCTAGAAGATGGACTGGTTTGGAATAAAGAGCTGTAGGAGGAATGGAACCAAGTTATTTTGTGGTCTGTTTGCTTGCAAGGTGCAAAGTAAATAGAGGCACCCTTTGCAAAAACATCTTATTAAATTTGAGCAATTTCGTGCTTGTCAGCTAAGTTACACTTTAGAAAGGAAAGATTTATTTGGTAAAGGTTTCAGAACACTGAACATTAGACCGACAAGATAATGGAATACCTATCCATCTTGTTAGCATTAAGGTATCCTCTTTCTCCATAAAAATTTAAAAGCATCAAGGAGAAACACTTGAGAACTTACATTAAAAGGCATTATTTAAAGGTCTGGAAGTAAAATTTTCCTCCTCTGTCCCTTGTGGTTGCACTGAAGAAGTGAAGACATGGAAAATCACCTCCAATGTGCTACTGCACAAAACTTTGCACCTGTGCTGAAAAGAGGCACCTGACAAATTCGAGGATCCCCATCAACCCATTGCTACAGAGCAAATCAATTACTTTTCCTAGGACCTAGCTCATTCAGAGTTTGGTTGTGGGTTGTTTTTTTTTTTCCTTAATTTAAGTGCATAAAGGGTAATTGTTTAACTTTGAATCTGATCAATATTGATATTAGTATCTTTGAGGGAGCTCTTCTCCTCCAAGGAACGAGGGATTTTTAGCTAGTAACTCTAAGTTTGCAAATGTAATAACAGTTGTATGTCAATATTCTCTAACCACTGCTGCAAAAAAGGCTGAAAAACAAGTCCCAGTTGTTATTACAATTATTACAGACGGGAACTGAGGTAACAGCATTAAGCCTTTTGTCTCTTAAAAAGCAACTATTTCCAAAGAAATCAAGCATTCTCCCTCCTCTTGCAAAACTTTCCAGATCTGACTTGAGACACTTTTTTATTTTCAGGACCTGTAACAACTCCTTCAAACTGCACCAGAGTAAGTTACAAAGCTGACATTTATACAAAGGGTAAAAGCTAAAAGGAGAAATTTTAACATTAGTTCTGAATCTCAAAATTGTTGCCTTTTTTTCGCCTGACAAACATAAGAATAAAAGTTTCATAGTTGTGTGTATGTAAGGGAAAATGTTAAGAAACTAAAATATTTTGTGCCTCAATTTCAGAGCCAGGAAGAATGTTTGGGTATTTAAAAAGAGCCTATAGATGATCTTGATGCCTTGAGTGGCTACCTAGAAACAGGGACTAAGGCATCTTTCTAACAAAAGGAGGAGAAAGGCCTAAGTTTGGCTTATTTTCAGTAAGAGAAGCTGTCAAAACTTGCATTTACTTGCTACCTTATTCCTTTTCCCCATATGGAAACAGATAGTTGGCAAGTTTTCAAAGCTAGAAGCACCCTGAAAAGATGATTTTACTTCATAGATTATCTGATGGGCTGAAGCACGACTTTGGGGCCCTGGATAGTGGGGGCTTCTGCCGTGGGCACTGGCAGCACATCTGTACCACATCCCAACTGCAGCTCTGGGTAATGCTCAAGAGGATGCTCATGCTCATTGCCTCACTGTCCCCAAAGCTTCCCCTTCTCTATCACGTTTTCACTGCTAACCCTTCTCCCTGGTCCTGGTGATGACTGACACAGAAAGGCACAAAGGAATCTGAAGCAGGCTCAGTGGAGGAGTCAGGGAAACGGCAGGATGGATCTGTGACTGCAGCCACAGTGGCCAGAGAAGGTCCAAAGTCACACTGAAAGCAGTGGGCAGCAGTATGTGTAGACTTCACAGCTACAAAAACTTCACCTGGCACACCAGATTTTACTGATGGCTTTAAAACCGTCAAGTACAACTTGAAGAATCTCAGACCAGAATATTTTAAACATTCTAAATTGTAGTTTTCAGTGAAAGCTGCTATCAGCACAACACAAATTGGTCACAATGTCGAATAATAATGAAGAAATGTTGTTCTCATTTAATTCAAGTTTGTACTTCATGTTTATTTGCAAAATACAAGTAATTAAACAAACATTCTATTTCAGTTTTCACTATAGACTTTTAGGTACAATTTCAGTTGTTGTGGCTTGTCCATTACTGGTACAATCTCAATACCAGCCTTGGTATTTGCCTTTCACACACCAGCACGGACTATACCTTAGTGTAACCAATCAGAACAAATAGCAAATTTTGTACACAATATTTAATGCAAAGTAGAAGCTTTTCTAAAACCTTGCTGGGGTGTGAAATGTTGTGCCCTTTCAAAAAAACAGTGGTCACTATCTTCCGGACAAATAGTGAAACAGTGATTGCTGTACGCAAATATCACCACCAGGTACTGACTCTATGATCACTTTTTCTAGAAAACACCAAATAAATACAACCAATAAATGCAACATAAGCTGTTGTCAGCTACCTATTCTAAATCATACCTGTGAAAATACAAATGGGCACATTGTGAATATTTAAAGAGTAAAGTGCTTTTAACATTGAGCAAGTGAATGCATCTAGTGTTGTACCACAGGCAATATATCCATTTTGGACAAAACAGTTTCCATGCAATTAGTCAGCAGCAATCCCCTGCATTCATTTATAATAATCAAGTAGTACATATTACTTCAGTCATACAGGGTTTAAAGTCAGAATACGGTGTGTACACTTGCAAAACTCAACCAATGTTCTATATTAGCACACTTTTTGAGCATTTCTACAGCAAGGTAGATTTTTGTTGGGGTTTTTTTACCTCTTAAGAAGCCACACCTTTGGTAGTGTAAATGCAGTGGACACTGAAAATACCACTGAACCAATATGTGAGCACATTATGCAGCTGACAGGAATGGGAAGAAGAAAAAATCAAAAGCAAATTTAATGGCTTTATGCACTGTGCTCCTCCAGTCCTGCTCTATTTTCACGTGCCTCCCTGCAGGTAAGAGTTTAGACATGCAATTCAAGCAAGTGATTGCTTTCAGTTCAAAGACAGGCCATTTACTGCCAAGACGACCCTCCAGAATAGTGCTGAATTCAATTATACTCCCTTGCCTCAAGTTCAGCAACACTTTTTTAAACTCATTGCTTGCCTTCAGCACAATATCTTTGGTTATATCATCCTCCTCGATAGGCTTGCTTCCATTTTTGCTACTGAAAGGCATACCCACAGTTATTTCAAATTTGTACCGATCAAACATTTTCATGTGGCATTTATGCTTTGTCAAAAACTTCAGACGACACAATTCCTCCTCCTCCAGTGTAACATTTTTGGGATCACAAAGAGGATAGGTTTCACCATACAAGCATCTCATCCAATCGCCAATAAAAAACGGAAGCATGTTTATTGCAGATTCTGCACTGTTGTCGATTTCTGTCACGCGCACGTATTTGAACCGCCCAGTCCACGTCACTCGGTGTCCTTCCAGGTGGCTGCACAAAATCTGAGTACGTGCCATGTTGGTCTCCTTCCAGGCCCGGGGTCCGCAGAGGAAACCGTACTGATTCCATGTCAGGGTGGAGTTGTAAACTTTCATTCCCTCAGATCGATACACATAGAACCAACAGAACAGCACTACAGCTGTGATCCACACCAGAATGAGCTTCACAATCGAGCTTCGAGTGAGAGATTTAACCACTTCAACCACGGAGAAGTTAACCTTTGTCCACCATCGAAAGAGCAAAGGAACGGCACACAAAACCAGGGTCACTACAATTTTCATGAGCTCCAAAGACAAAAACCACTTAATGAAGTGGACAAGACACATCAGTGCAATGCCTACACCCAGCACCGGGAGTGCAAAGAGGAACAGGAAGTAACCGATGGATGCACGAACGAGCCCAATGCCAGAGGACTCCCGCAGAATGACCACGGAGAGCTCACACCACATAAAGCACACCAGGTATGGGACCAGGTAGCAGTAGGTGCCTTTAAAATTCCGTAGTTGGGCCATTCTAAAGAAAAGATAGAACAAGTACAAAAACAGAAGGCATGGGATGCTTACATTGATCACAAAGAAATGGCCTACAGGAACTGTAAAGAAGGTTTTACCTAAGAATTTCAAGTAGCCAAAATTCCCAGGTAATACCTGCAATAGGGATAAGCAACCTGCAGCCATCTCAGTCATTAACGCCCTTTGCGTGTAAGGTTCTGCACACGTGCTTAAACTCATGTAACTTGTCACTGTGAAGAAAACTGAGACAGTAGCTAACTCTGAGCATGGTATACAGTCTTTGCTTGCTATAGGGAAGGAAAAAATTACGAAGAATACCGAGAGTAAAAAATAAATGTACGGCTCTAAGTGATTCCATCCAAAGTTCACCTCAGCTTGCTCAACATCTAGGTTTGGTTCAAAACGAAGCAGTAAGTCAGTCAAAGCACGGAAGTTTTCCCAAGCCTTACTGTCCTGAAAAACTTTCAGTGTGCAAATCACCATAGAAATGAAGGACAAATAGAATATGACTAATGGAATAATGAAGGCAAAAAAATCAATTGTCAGATTACTGATGATGAAGAAGAAGATGAGAGCATTGATATGGTGTGTTGGAACAATGGTAGACAGCCAATGCATTCCTGCCTTTGATGCAATATCTATAAGGTATTCTTTAATTTCCATAATGGCATGAAGTGGATATTTTACAACCTGGAAAAAGAGAAAGAAGCATTTTATTAATGAGCAGTTTTGTATCTTTACATCACAGATATTCTTAGCTGCAGCAGTAGCAGCCAGTTGTTTAACCTCAGCTGACATGAAAAGATTTATATTTCAGATCAATGTTGCCAATAAAATAAGATTACTGTGTCTGAGATTATTAGCTCCATTTTGATTAATTCAGTCAGACGAAGCTCAGAGGCAATTTTGATTTCAGCAAAGATGTATTTCATTACCTTCGACACATATAATTAAATGGCTTCCCAGTCAAATATCCTGCTCTGCTAACTTCATACTGAAGATAAACTACATGGCTACAGTCCTGCAGTATCTTAAGTCATTACTTGAGCTGCGAGTACGGTACTTTAAAGCATGTAACTGCCCCATTCTGCAAAGATTTTCCTATCATTCTATGCATATACACTGCGGGAAGTAGTGCCTATGATTCACATACACATACAGGAAATCTTTACAGCTGTGGTTTTATCTTTAAACAATCCTTCCCAAGAATCTAAGGATGCAGCTGTCAAAACCTGTTTTGGAAGCAGCAGCAGTATGATAAATTCGATTATTACACATTTACAGATTCTTTTAACTCCACAACAGTGACTGTAGAAGATCTTAAAATTCTACCTATTTTACGTGGCATTTTCCAACACAGTCGCTGGACAACAGAGAAACTGTTGGTTTGAACACTCTCCCTATAACCAACAACACACTTTACAAAAGATCAATTAAAAGGTACAGGATTTTTCAAACACACATTCAAATACTGCATAGGGACATTAGATGCTGCAATCAATCCTCCTTCCCCCATAAAATGACAGTTTTTATGTTTTCCCAGATCTTACATTTTTATATTAATTAGATCAAGGGAAAGGCCAAGAATGTTCCAGCAAATACCTGAGGCACTGTGATGAACTGGGACAACACACACCCCAATGATCTGGCAAAAACTTGTTTATTTGTGAAGGTACCTCTGTTCCTCATAAGTGCATCTCTTTTGGATAATTAGCCATGCAAAAGCTCGGAAAGAGACACCTTTCATTCCCCCTTTTCCCCCCACCCCTACACTGATAATGAACAACAAAATTACAGCAAAAACTCTCAGGTCAGCAGCCACATACCCCCTACCTAAAATTTATGCCAATATTCAAGGCACACACCCTAGTTTTCCCTTCTCCTTTCACTATCTAGAGACATATCAGAGACATATGCTGTAGAAGCTAACAGCAAGTTTCACCCTTCTTGAATTTCCTCGGAACCTTTTCATCCTATGGATAATTTTTCCCAACTGTTTGCTCCTGTTTAAATTAGAAAGATATGAAGCGTATAATAACATCTATAATAAAAATAGGGCAGTGATGACAGGTACATTTAAATCCTCACTGAAGATGTAATGTAGATTGTCCTCTTACAGGGAAAACTGTTATCCCTTTCATTTAAATACGTGACTTATATGTATGAAACTTGAAACATATTTATGAGGTCAAGTCCAAAAAGAATTTACAGTAACAATTCTTGTACTAATCTATATAGACTGAGCATCAGTATTGAGAGAGAAGTGCAAGTCACTCCTGTTTTGTTTGGGATGCTTAAGTCAAGAGCCCATTCAACATAACTTGTTCCATGTTGCCTTTTTACCTTCAGTCGTAGGGGTAATTCTTCAGGACTCTTCCCTGCCAACTCATCATCTTCCTCTTCCTGCATAATCAGGTTAGATGGAATGATGCCCTTTGCGTACTTCTTGGTAATTTCAACAAAGTCATCCAAAGCCATAAATTTTTTAGCTAAAAAGATAAAATGAAAACTTGGAGTAAATTTTATCACAACATTGTATTGATTAGGAATTGGAATATTAATTTTTTTCCTGCCACAATCTAGTCTACAAAAATTGAACTACTGACAAGAGAGGTTTACCTTGTAACTTGTCCTGAGATGTCTGCTGAAAACAATAAGCTCCAGTAATATATGACTACTCTACATCTTGTAAGACCAGCAAGTAAGTTTATTATACTGGTAAGTGGGAGAAGAGAGTGAGTGAATGTGGCTTATCTGCAAGTATTCCACAGAAAAAAAAAAGACTACTGGATTAGGTCACAGTTTTAAATCATAAACTATTATATCTGCTTCAGAGAAATCTTTATCAGCTGCATTGGGAAGAGAGACTTGTACAGGAACAGTAATGAATTATCTGTATGTCATCAACTGAAAAAGTGGCTTCTGATTTGTCATTCTTGTCATTTTTCTGAATTCAGAAGTTACAGACATATAATTATGTGAAATACACAATTATTGTATCTGTGAGACTAAACATGGTTTACTTACAGTATATTAATTTAATATTCTATGTGGCTATACAAAGGGCCTCCCCCAAACTGTATCAGCTGTGATCTAAACCAGATAGCCAGCAACAAAATAGACCTTGCCACAGTTAACACAGAGACAAAATTCATCCCTCTGCCCTGGAAGATCCTTATCCACTCCTGTGCGCATAAGGGAGGCATGAGGTTACTTCTGAAAACTCTAGGGAAATGGCAGGACAGATGATGATTTATGCACTGGTTCAAACTCTTTGCACTGTAGCCAGTTCTCTACATTAGCATGGATTAACTAGTTTCTATGGCAGACAAGCTTGATGCAGTCTGTAAAGGAGGACAATTAACAGCAATTTTTTTCCATACACCAAAGCAAATGACATTGCTATATACATGAAAGAACTGAATGACAAAAATCTGTAACACACCTCCTACACAGTAAATTTAACTAGTCAGCCGATACAAAGATATGAAAGTTGGCCTGCTTAATACTAGTTTGAAATTTTAAAGAGACAGAAAACTGAACTGCTTCATCAAATTTAAAATCAGAGGATTAATGGGTTTGGGCCCAGAAAATTTTAATTTAAATATGCTACATTTATAGAAGCAACATATAAATAGCTCAGTATTTAATACTGAAAGAAAATGGAGATATAGAACAAAATAAAGTATTTGTCTCAAGATACATACTACAGGAAGAGGAATTTTAAGAGTTCAACAGAAAATCGGCATTTTGGTCTAATCTCACAATATGGATGCTGCTTTTTGCTTGGACTTTTACCACTGCCCCTCCTCCAAGCATGAACCCTTATGTCCCACAAAATACCATCTGGCATGCCTCCCAAGAAACAAGAAAGGGTTTATTTTTGCTAACTATACTTATTATTCCCAGACTGTAAGGCAACATTACTTGCATCAAGAAATCTGTGAGACTCTTTAGCTGTCTTGGTGGGCTTCAGATTCAGCCTAATACAAAAGGTGTCATCTAAATTTACTGTCTTATTGGGAAAAGATATAGAGTGCTGAAATAGTCTTATTTGTGTAGAACCAGCAAGCAGACATGGTTAGAACTGCACAAAAATACCTTAACAGCACTTTTACAGGATTGTGGGACATCCTGAGAAGGAAGGAGTTATTAACTTACTATGTATAGATGGCCTATCCACTGCAATGACATGCACCCTCTCAGGCATGCAACAACTGCCCATTGACAATGTCACCTCTAATTTTCTGTTTATACCTCCATTAGGGACAACCCAGATCAGATATCTGCAAACACATATCTGGCTTAAAAATTATCTTCCAATATTGGCAATGTACTAACACTGCAAGAAGAATCTCCTTCTGGGTAGGTAAATGAAGAAACTCAGTGAGTCAGAGAAGTAAAAGCTGGAGAGTAACAGCTTTCTTGTTCCTCCATGAAAAGGTAAAAGCTCTCTAGAGAAGTGGTAACAGCTTAACTCCTACTTTAGGTGTTTGATGAAAACTTTTCATTTTTAAATGTCATTAGTATTTTGTCACCCAAGTGTCTCTTAAATTGATATAAAAAGCGTATTTTGTAGATTCTACTTTATTATTCAGAGATTTTTTTTCAATTTGGTTATGACAAATTCCCCTGCATTCCCCCATACACCCTAGGAAAAGAAAAGTATTCACATCAATTTCTGCCTACACTTACATATAGGCTTATTTACTGCCCTGTTATTTTATCTGCAATTTAAGCCTTAAAAAAAAAATCATATTTGCCAGTTCCTTTTCTGATAACTCTCTGAATTACTGAAGAATCCAGAACAAAATGACTTGCTGTGCACTCACTCAGTAGCAGCACGTGCCAGTTCACCTAAAGGAATGGAAAGAACCCCAATGCAACACAGCTCAAATGAACCCAAACACATCTGCCTTATGATACAATGACTGGACAAGGGAACACAACAGTCTTGTCCTTGAAGGACTGTTTCTACTTGCCAGAAGTGGCAGGCAAGTCACAAAACCAGCTGACATAGTCTTACAGAAGGTTTGACAGGACCACAAGCTTGCTTTCCAAAATATTATTTCTCACATCACTTACTCCCTTATTCACACACAGGCATGCCCCTGCTCCTCTATTACTTCTATCAAAGTCAATGTAAAACTGAAATACTCTACTCTTCTTAGGAATGTTATTTTTCAAGTCACCTGTGTAATGAACACAATCCTTGAAGGTAAAGGTCAAATTTGTCTAATGAAATGTAAATCTAATCTTTCAAGGAGTTTAAACCTGCAAACCTCCATATTTGGCTCCCTATTCCATGTACCACACTTTAGTTTCTCAACAGCAGATGTACTAGTAAATAATATGCTTTGTGACATTTAGAACTGCTCTTCAAGTACTGATCTAGATTGCACATGAACTATTCCATATGACTTAGTGCATTTCAAGAAACTGAGGTTTTCTTGACAATGAATAATTGAACCTTATGTTAAATATTGTTCTTGAAAAACTACACATGCTGCATTGTTGATAATTTATTTTCTTTATATAACACTTTGTCTTTCCTCCTAAAAGCCCAACAACACATCAGCATTTCTTAGTTATGCCAGACTAAGAAGAACTTTCAATTCCAATTCCCACCCCACAAAACCTTACAAAACTGACAGACTTAGGTGTACAAATCTGACCCTGTGTGTGTTTAAGGGGTTTAATTCTTCATAACACATGAACTAAGCTGCTGTAAATAATAAAAGAAGTATCTTGGTGCATCTTTCTTAAATCAGTCATTGAACAAATATGAAAAGACAAATATTAATTATAAGGGAAGGGCAAATGGAAGCAAAGCAAATAGAATAAAGGATCTGTCTGCATTAAATTGGTGCATAATTAATTCCCTCACTGTAATCAGAAAGCTTACTGCAGTTAGAGCTAAAAAAATATTGAAAGTGCAAAATCTTCTTTGCTGAATAGACTTCTGAGTGCTGAAAGGGCAAGAATATAAAAACAACAAACGACATGCAAATTCCCTTTAGTAGTTGACTGTAATGGTGATGTCTTCTGTGAGTTCACACACAGATCAGGTATTTGTCTTGCACACAGAATAAACTGACATTATCAGTTTATTGCAATGCAAACTTTCTACACATTCTTAGTCTGGCAGCACAAAATTGTTTACTAAACCAAACCAGAAACTAAAACCTCTGGCCAAGACTGAAAGCAGCAGCATGCACTCACATTCACTGTTCACCAATCGCTCCAGCATCCTTCTCTGCTTCTGCACGGACTTTGGGACTGGGCCAGGCTGCTTCTCACCATCTGGTTCAATAACAGAAGTTTATGGAAAATCAAAGCAGTCAATCAAAGTGATCAAACAGTAACAGCAACATCTGGGGAATGGTATACCCTCAAAGTAACGAAAAGACAAACTTGTGTATAAACAGATAAGTGGCTATATAGTTTTCTATATTCCTGTTAGTGTATTAGGAAAGGAAACAGGACTGCCATAGCTAACATTTAGTGCTGCAGTGGCAGAGTGAAACAGGTGTCTTGAAGACTGAATTTGTAAATTGAAACATCTAGTAAAGTATCATCAGGATGACTGTTAGAGGGAAAAAAAAAATCAAATAAGCAAAGCCATAAAATACCTATTTTCCAAAGACAGTGAGTGCTAAATGAAGATATTTTAAATATATGGTCACTTGAAGAAGCGCTTAACTGACCCATGACCTACAGCAAGTGTTAGTCCAGAGAGCACAGTTATTAAAAGAAGGTTAGTCATTGAGAGAGTTACATTATCTTAAGTAGATCATACATTTACTATTTTCTCATGCCTGATTGTTCATAAAGCCCTTTAGGTTTCTAGCTGAATTGTGCCCGTAAGTCTGTATTCTATTAAAACCATAAAGCAGTTCATGAACAAACCTTCATTGTCAACTTGCCCAACGTTTTCCAGTAGTTCAGAAACTGCTAATTGCTTCTTCTTTTTTGGGTTTAATTTCCAATACATGACCAAGGCAGCTTTTCGCACAGCTCTCTCCAAGTCAGTCTCAGATGTTAACTTTTTCACTTCTTCCTCATTTTCAGAAGTGATGCCTCAAGAAAAGAAAAAATACATTACACACTTATCCCACACCCATGCAGAAATGGTAGATTTGCTCACAATTTATTTTTCTCAGTTTAGTCTGAAACTTTTCAAGTTTCAGTCACATTCTGACCACCTAAGTAAATTACTGAAATGCCCTTCTGTGTCCATTGCTTATCAAAATCTAAGCACATTGCTTAGGTGTAAACTGGTCTTCAAAGATGTGCAAGACATGCATTATATTATACTATATCTTGCTTCAACTTTTGAAGTACAGCAGATTAGACAAAAGGTAGTGCAGATATGCATGGGTGACATGCAAAGCCACCAAGAACTGAATAAAAATTATTTTTCTTTTTTGTTTTGGTGGGAATTTTGTCCCCCTTGTAGGTGTTTGGATAGTTGGCAGACGAGAAGAGACCATTCCAAGCATGGGAAGTAGCACGAAGGAAGACGAGAATCTTAAAGTGGGAGGAGACAGTGAAAAAGACCAATTAGAAGAGAAGTTGGGAGGGAAAAAAGAATGAAACAACAGCAGGTATGTAGCTGTTGTGTGCTTATATATGATCTTCAGAGTCAAAGAAAAGAAGCTTCAATGAAAGGTGAGGAAGGGAAGAATAAGCATGGAATTTCATGGAATTGAAGGAACTCAAGGAAATAATTAGTAAAATTGCTTTAATAAGCAGTATTGGTAATTAATGCTTTTTGAATTACCTACTGGAACAGTCTGTTAGCAACCACTCATGCAATTTTGCCACTATCATTTCCATCATACTTCAGCCCCTCTTTTCAGAGTTAAACTGAGCACAGTGTTGTTTCAGATAATGTGGGAGGTGCAAGCAGGAAGCCCCAGAGACCCCATACCTCTTCTGTCTGCCAGGCATCTACGCAGCAGTTTGACAGCTTCTCTTCGACCTTGCTTAGCAGCAAGGATGAACCAGTCAACTGCACTACAATTGTTAAGTTCTTCATCCTCCTCTTCTGCTAATCTCAAAAAGTGCTTCCCCACCTATAATAAATAGGAAACAAAATTCCTTCAATTACTGAAATATACTCTACTTTGTCTCTATGTCTCTCTCTCTTCTTCCTTCTCACCCCCTGGAACTCGGCTAAGATAAATTCTCTCTGAACAAAAGGTCAAAACATTTGCTCCTAGCACTAAAGAACATAGTTGTAAGCTGATCTTCTGATTGGAAAGATCTGGAAGAACTGGAAGCAAGAAGGAATTGCAACACATTTGGCCAGGTCAGTGAATTAGCTGCCATTGGTGTTCAGGCATCTGGCAGGATCAGGTGAAGCTCCCAATGTTAAAAGTTTTCTTGAATTCTTTGCCTCCTACAACAATGACCAGACAATACTGCTAGCCTCATTTTAGAGCCAGAATTTTATTTTAGAGCCAGAATTATTTATTTTAGTGCCAGTGACAATCAGAAATGCAGATGAAGTTATTGACAAGGCCTTGACATGGAAGCAGGCTCCAAGCAGGGCAATCCCTGACTCACAGCAGTTCAGTAACTGAAGGTCAAAGCAAACTCATTATTAATTGGTGAATGGAATAAAAGTAATACTGCTTAAGCATCAAGAAAATTCAGTGAAAAAGCATATAAAAATTCTGCTATTCAGAATTACAGAAATTACCAAGCAGCTGCCTATAGTACTGTTTTACAGGTAAGAAAAAGACACCACCTTTTTGTTCCTTCTAAAAATTAAAATACATGAAAATATACTAGTAAATATATTTATGCAATAGTAGGAAATGCTTCTGCTTATCACAATACGAGGCAATAATAAATTAAATGGCAGAAAATGAACAAAACTACTGGACATTTTATCTGCATACCTGGAGAATCTGGGAAATGCTTCTGCTTGGCTCACTGCACTCTCTCTCTCTCCCTAATGTTACTTCAGCTACATTCTAGGAGCAATTAATGCAATACCTTAAGAGTATAGCTTTGTAAATCCACAGTATTATCTGCTGGAAAAAAAATAACTGAAAGTTTCTCTGAAACTTTCATTTGTTATTGCAGCATTTTTACTTCTACTAGAGGCAACTAAAGAAATACTGTTGAAAGATTAATAAATACATTACCCTTATGTAGATTAAATGCACTGATATAATCAGAAAGGTCTTTCTTCTTCCACTAAAGTTTATTTGTCCAGCCATTTAACTGGTTTCATACACTTAAGTGAGTGCTCCAACAACTTCCACATAGACAGTTATTGGAGAGACATTAAATCTGTAGCACGTACAGTGAAGCTATCCAAAACTATATAGAAATAAGGATAGAATTGGACTAGGTAATCCAAACATTGATTACAAAGTCATACCAGAGTTCAATGGGAAGTGCACACCCCAAGAAGAGAGTGTATGAGACAAAAAAAGAAAAAAAGATTTCAGCAATTGCACGGTAATCTATCACTCAACTGCAGATGTACCTCCAGCTATTTATTTCAGAAAGGAACTGCTTGAACAAGTTACATGGTAAATAACATCCATCTGACAAGAACAGCTGTTTCTGAAGCATGTTTATATTTATAGCCATTGAGATTTTGAGCAAAGTTTCAAGAGGAGCAGCACTTAATCATGCAGCTCTTAAGGTTCTAAGGACCTCTCAGACATGGAAACACGTATTGCAACATCAACTAAGATCCTGGGACTAGTTATAGCACAAAAGGCTAGTGCACCAGCAAAATGGTAGTGTAACACCTGTTTTATGACTGAATTGCTTTTTGGCTTGTCTGTGGTCTTAACAGCAAAGTTCCTGCATCAAACCACATGAAAATAGCTGCAAAGCTCTGGCCTGCAGCAGTCAAAAGAGGAAGAATGGATGGGAAAAGGTGTTAACCTCAGATCTGTCATTTAAGCAGTCTGGGATTCTCTCTTTCCCATGAGTTAAAACTGTGAAATTAAGTCATAGTTGGTAACAGCTTAACACAGACCCTCACACTGTCATTCTCGAAAGGCTGCTCCCATCTCTGGCTTTGCCAAGTGAGGTGGTCATCTCAAGCAGCCCCCTTGCAGACATCCTCTGGTTAAGGACACAGAACTGCCTTTTCTCCATTACAGAATTCCAGCTGGGGGCTTTCCTTTACGTAACTGTCGCAAAGTTATTTCTCAATTAAAAAAAATACATGAAGTTACAGTAATACATGTTGACAGCCACTCAGAGTACATTTATGTCCATAGTCATTGCAGAATTATTTTTGAATAAACACAGTAACAACAACAAGCTATTGAACCACCTGATTTCTTGTGTTTGACTTTGTAATTGTTAACAAACAGCACAAAAGTGGCATCTCAGCTTCTCATTCATACTCTTTCAAAGGTAAGAAATAAAAACACATTTTTCTAGTTGATTCTGAAGGAATGTATTCAACAATAGAGAAGAAATAAATTTCTTTTAGGGTTTTAAAAACTGAAAGCTAATTCTCTCTCCACAAGTAACAAGAAATGTGACTGCATAAAAAAAAATTACTGTATTTTGGGTTCCATTTCAGACACACTGAAGCAAAATTGTATGCTCTTTTTATGATAAGAATCCTGTTATTGTGTGGGAATAGAAACTGTACACAAAGAGATAAAGAAAGGGAGTGAAAGTGGAATTAATTGCAAAGGAGAAAACCCCCCATCATTTATATGCATACATATGCATCATAGACCTAGATTACGCAAGTATTTCTGAGTATTCTTACTCAACTGAAACTTATATCCTGAAAGAGTATTATGGAATTTGCTTTCTTTCATATGGAGGAATAGAGCCAAAGGATGGATTTTACAGCAATGATTCCCTCAAGGGTAATGTTTCATCCCCCACAAAGCTACCAGCTGTTTCAAAGTGAGGAATTTGTTACTGTCTCAGGTTACAACTCCAAGGTCAGCCTGCCCCTCAAGCCAGTTGAGATGGAATGGGGAACAAGCCTAGCACCGCCGTATTTTTTTTTTTACCAGCTTTAAAAGAATTTCTTTCCCAGCCCCACCTCTGATTTTTAATTACAGTAAGAGTGGTGATCCTCGGGCAAAAATCCAAAACACCAATGAGCATGTAGGAGACTGCAACCACTCCCATTTGGCATCAAAGCTGAATTTGGAAAAGAATGCTCAAGTAAAACACTAACCAAGTTAAACACAAATTAAAACCCTTCTAGACAATTTTAAGCTATTTATACTAGATCAATACACCAGAAAATGGAATACAGTGGAAACCTGGTACAATTTTTCTAAAACCTAAGGGAAAACCTGAAGTGCTAACAAATTCAGGGACAGAATTGCTATTATTAATTCAATTTTATCTGCCATTCAATAACTTAATACAGCTAATTTCAATAAACAAGGAGGGGCTTACTTTCTAAAACGTGTACATTCACCAGAGAAATGGTATATGAGCAAAACATCAGCCAACCAACCTCTGACCCTGCTAAAGCATCTCAATGGCAGTTTCTTCCACAGAGTCCAGCCTAAGAGCCCTGGTATCTTTGTACACAGTGCAGTCCTGAACCAACACCACTTAGCAGTCCCTATCTGAACACCTCCACACATGCTTCTTTAAGAACAAGAAAAGCAAAATCAGTTCTGTACCTTTTCCATGCCAAAGAGTTGGACCTGAAGCCACTCACATTCTCAAGGAAGCAGCATTTCTCAAAACAGAGAAACCATATGGCATCACCTTTCTTTGAATAGTTTAGCATCTAAACAGACACAGCTCAACTGAAGAAGTGATAATAGTTCTACAGCAGGCAGTGCTAGTTTTGGAATTAAGAGCAAACAAGACTGGACAAAAGCCATATAAAATTACCTCTGTTTGTGCTTTTGGTTCTCCAGCTTTGGCCCTCTCAAGCAGTTCTTCAAAGAGCACTTCTGGTTCTTCCTTCATGCCCTCTATAAATTAATTTGATAAAGAAAATTGCTTATTAGCAATAGTTTAAAGTATTTTAAAATCATTGCTATATGTGGTTGAAGAATTAAGTGATCATAACTAAAAAATCCAACACAAGTGTTTTGCAAGAACAGTGGAAATTAACTTATTACAATATTGACTGTCCATTTCAGCACTGTACTTCATTATATTTACCTGTTATTTGGTACATGCCACAGGCTGACACAGTTTACAGTTTCTTATTTACTTCCACAAAATTCCTTTCTCAATAGAATATTCATTACAATAAATATGAGCACATGTGGAACATGTAATATGGATCAGCTTTTGTACTATTACTATTCTTTTCTCGATATCACTTCAGTCTTTCACCTGTCAATCTCTTTATTTAGCACTGGAACCTTTTCTAGAATTTTGAAAAATTATCAACCTTTAAAACAGTGTATTTGAAAGCTCAGTTCCTCAGTCTCTGGAGCATACAGAAACTAACAACAATTACACCTGCTAATCCTTGGGTTTTTTTGTTTTGCTCCACACCCCACCTAGTGTTTTTCTTCTTTCCCATCTACTGAACAGATAAGAGACTTTAACAATTGGCTTTCTTCAAAAGCATCACACTGCTCCACCAGTCAATCATAAAGAAAAACTCAAGAGCTTTATCTCATACCCAGTGTTTGTAAACAACATCATGCTGCATGCTACTTGATGAATGAAGATATAGTTAATGGCAAAGGTGACAAAGGCCAGAACTGCTACTCTTTTATGAGATGATTTCTCATAAATTAGTTTGGAAAAATTTTAAAGAGAAAAATCAAACAACTTGTGTGTTTTAAGTTGAGTAAGAACGGACAACTGACCACTGACTCACAGTTACAGCTTTACAGACCAACCAATCTAAAATTATAATTAGAAAGGTAGACCCAAATTCTACAGTAAGCACCAAAGTCTGACCCCTATTTACCACATTACCCCACACAAACACACTGTGACACTTCAAAGCTATGTCCTGAGGGCAATGGCAGCATGGGAACCGTGCTTGGGAAGCAGTTTCCAGAGGTAGGAAGTGACTGTCAGGCATCCACTCCAAGTTACAGTCCCTACCTGGCTGGGGCAGCAGCCATGGGAGAAGCTGCTGAGCAGCCCTGCCAGCTGAGGGGCCAGGCAGTATCAGCTCTTCTTCAGAAGGTGGCAGGAAGGAAAGAAACCCCATTCCACATGATCTCCTGAAGAACAGGGTTACTTGCATTCTTTAACATCCCTGGTACTGGGACTGTTTTCAAAGAAGAACAGGCTACTAGCCAACATTTTCATTAAAATGGATGTATTTAACAAGAGCAAACCATGAAGCAAGATTTCTTCTTCACCATGCCACTGTTTTGTCTGCCAAGTTCCACTTGGAAAAATTCTAATGCCAGATTATAACATGTTGTCTGGCTAAACAAGGCACATAATGAAAAATAATTTTCATTTAGTGCTCGGTCTTTTCAAAAAGCTGTAAAAATATTATTGTATAATAGGCAAACAGCATCCCAGCAAAATTAACTACTTAATCTCCTTGCCCTGATATATAACCAACATAACTTGAACTGTAAATAAGTCAGAAGCCTGTTTTCCAGATGGCACCATTAACACCAGCAAACATCATTCAGGGGCTCTCTGCTGAGAATAAACAAGAAGTTACAGGAAAGAGCATATTGTTTGAAAGAAGCATAATGTTCATCCACCTACCCCACTCAAATGAAACAAGCTGGGCAAGACAGTACTTTTTTTCTTCTTGTCCTTTCAAATTCATTAAGCCCTTTTGCATCAAAATTTCAGTACTAGCTGTTTTAGGAATGCTTTTTTTTTCCTCTTCAGGACTTTTTACATGTTGAGAACACCACAAATATTTCAGTAACACTGGATAGAACAGGAGGCACCATTCAGAAGACAGCATGAGTTAATTAAGTAGAATTTACACACACAAGAAAAAACCAAACTACAGAAAGCAGTTTGCTAAACTGATAAGAATCCTAATAAGAAAGACAGTTCTCTGGAAGCTTATATGGCAAAGTCTCTTCCTATCTCTCTTGCTGCACTTGGCACATATAACAGCATGGCACAGCTCTGACCCCTTTTAGCTCTTGCTCAGAAGAATGTGTTAGATAAGGAAACTTACTACAACAGAAAGCCGAAGAAACAAAACAGGAATGTTTTACAACACACGGTTATAGTTACTTTTTTGCAATTACATTTCAGATTAACATGTACATAATGGTATTTGCAAAGATGGGAAAAAAGAAAAATTAAAAATATGCAGCCTTACTATCTCCTTCAATGAGAAAAAAAAAAAGTGCTGTTATTGCAGTAAATTTGTTGAAATGTTTGTTCTAAAAGAGCTGACTGCCAGGGGAGAGAAACACTTTCTGCTGTTATTTTCAACCTACTGCCCAACCCCTCCCACCCAGTTATCAATTCTATGTACTTGCACATGTGATCTATGAATATAAATAACAGATAGCTAATTAAAAATATGCCTGTGGGCTGATTCTGTAGTTGTAGGGTAAAGGTGGAAGAAGAGGTTGCAGAGATCAAATTCAGAATATCTTAGTATATACTAATATATACTTAGTATATATTAGTTCTTGTAACCAGCAATATTTTTCCTTTGCTTAAAAGACAACCAAGAGGATAACTAAACAGGTCAAGCATGAATGACTCTAGTTTCATGGCTGCCATTATCAATCTACTTTCTCTTTTCATAAGGCATACAGGTCAGTCTCTGAAGGTAAAAGGTCCAAAACGCAGTCAAGGTGTGTTTTACAACAAGGATGGACAACACATACTTTCCTTCAATTCAGCTCCACACTGAACAAACAACTACCCAGGAGTATATGCACCCCCCATAACAATACCATAAGGAGTGATGACTATAACTTAGCACCCTTGTTCTTGAGCTTGTCTTTAGTCAGAAAATGTCTTGATGTGTATTCCTCCCACATAAGAGTGCTGCAATGGAAATGCTGTCAGTGGAAGCTTTTATTTCCCAGCTTTGCTAAAAACTCATGTCTTTTCAATGTCAAATTTTACTCTGTCTTGAATATAAAAATTTCCAGAAGATGGGAACACTCATCTTGCAATACTTCATATATCTTTTATGACAATTAAAATAGACTTCACTAGCTGTTTCGTGTCAGGTGCATTAATATAAGCCAATGAAGTCTATCACTATTCAAGGCTCACAAGCACTGCAGTCATTCAAATGAAAGCAGGCAAGTGAAAGCACAAAAGCTTTAGACAGCCCATAGCATTCATAAAAGAAAGAAATTAAGACCAGGGGTGTAGAAAGGTGGTTAGTACTTAATATTTGCTGTAGTTCCAACTCTGCCACTAGGAACCTCAAGACTGTCTAAAGCTTAGTTCATCATCAGGCTGCTCTATAATTCACTTCCCAGTATAGTTAATTCTACTTTCCAAGAGATTGATCATTCAACACAATTTAGTTAATCGATATTGGAACAATAACATTATTAATAAAATTTCAATGTGGGTTTTTTTTTTATTCAGTGTGATAGAGTCTTAGGTTTAAGATATGAAATGACACTGTATACTTTAATTTTTCTCAGTTTCACTCAAAAAAAAACCCAGAAAAAAACTTCTTTGTGATCTGCGAAGTGTGATGCAGATGTATTTCTGACTTTGGTGCATTTATATCATTGTATTACAGAAAGCATTTAAACTTTTGAAGGCCTACAGAAATATCCATTTCTGATATTCAGGCTTTTCTTTGTACAGGTTAAAGCTGTCTCTAAAACCCATTTTATGAAAGCATTTATTAAAAAAGACTCATTACAATAAAACAGGTCATTACCTAAAGACCTGTATTCATTTCACAGTCGTTCAGGATTCAGAAGACTAAGCTAAAACTGCCTGTTATTAAGTGATAAAATTCAGTGGTACTGGCAAAACATAACTATAGATTAATTTCTGTTTTCCTAGTGAAAAATATGTTTTACAACTCCAAGAGAAATACTCAGAATACAGAAGCCTAAACACAAGTGTTTATGTAGGGAGGCTGCAAACAGGCAGATGAAAACTAAAGACAAGTACTTACTTTCTGAAGCTTTACACATTACTTGGCACATTGGCCATATAAAGTAAGACTCCAGCTTTGTTGCTATAAGCTCAAATGGGGATTTAGCATTCATTCTGTCATAGGCAGGCATTTCTACTATTTCTGTTAGGTTTTGATCAGAAATAGGAAATGTTTAAAAAGGAAACATTTCAGTTTCTTAAATACTATGCTAGGAAGCAATTATTGTCCCTTAACTCTGAAATGTAGCCATTAAATTGACAAAAAGGCAGTCAATCCACAGTAGGGGTTTAGTCCAAGTGCGATTGCAAGATACCAGTGCTTAAAATTTTAAACAAAATCCTTCACAAAAGGAAGATTCCATTATAGGTTAAAGATTAAATAACATATCTAAACCTCATCTTTGGACTATATTGAAGACTAAAACCCAACAAACTCTTCAACATTCATACAAGGTTTTGAAGAATGGACTTACACAATCCAGATAATAAATATTTTCAATAAAAAAGATTTTACAGACAAAAAAAAGTAAACTGGGGTTGTCATAAGATTTCCTTCCCAGTGTTCTAGCACAGCACAGTAACAGATTCCCAGCCCTTAACATACACAACTGAATCACAACATTTGAGCATCACTGTAGTTGGCTGACTTGTTGCAAAGTGTCTAATCACCTATCTAGCAAAAATGTTTTACACACAATTTAGACAAGCACTGCTTCCAAAACGCCAGCATTTTAAGTGACACTGAGTATGACACTTCCGTTCTTGAATTCTGAAATCTTTAAAGGCACATAATAGTCCTTTTGTGCAAAAAATTGTTTTTAGTTGTATATAGATGCACACAGAGTGGATCATACACATGCACCCATCACACAGAAAACCCTCAGTTTTCTCAGTGCTCCTCTAACCACTAGGAATCATTGCCTTCCTTCAAAAAATCTACTAAAGTTATTTCATGCAGAAAGAATCAACAGAGTGCATGCTGAATAATGAAAGTGTTTGTAGATTTACTTTCCTACCAACACAAACACATTAAAGCTCTCAGCAGTGGATTTACTCAGCTCAAGGGAGTTTTAGCCCCTTGCCTGCCAATATCACCTCCTAGCCAGGTGCACACAGCTTTCTTCTTAGGTCACAGCTATGGCACCTGAAATCCAGATTAAGCAAGAGGCCAAAAGACCACAAACAGGGAATAGCAAAGGAAAAAACCTGTATTTTAAAGGATCACAATTTCTTATGCCTTTTGAGCCTAAGATCGTATTTATTCACACAGTCATTGGAGGCCAGCCCCATGAGTTATGGTATCATGCACAACAAATAATTTTTTTAAATAAACACAAGCTGAGGACTTCCAAGTGCTTTAAATGAAAGGTGGAAACCCAGTGAGAACAGGATAAAAGGAAAGCTGAAAGCACTTTCTCAGACAGGAAGCAACAATGAAGCATTCATACAAAATATGTAAGTTTAAAAGAAATTACAGGTTTTACAAGTGAATATTAAATCTCATGAAAACTCTACCGAACAAAAGATTAATGCATTAAGCAACACCCACACTAAGAGTATGAAGGAAACCTGTATGGCACACACACTTTATATGATCATGACTTCAAGAATTCATTTGGGCTCAGAAAAAGAAGTGACAGGAATGTGCAGGAGGAGAAGGGAAAAACCCATGTGTTGGGGAGAATAAAGGATCCCAGATGACAAGATACAAAACAAGATTTTTGGATTGGCCTTCACATCCAATAGTTCAGCAAGTATTCCTGAAGTGACTGAAAACAGGAACAGCTAAGCATATGCATAACACAAATGATAAGTTCACTCCTACCCAGTGGGAACACACCTCCAAGCTCACTGAGTACACACCTAGAAAAATACATAAACATTTTCAATATTCCATGAGAAGATTTGACAGTTGACACAGGTGAAAACTTTTATCAGGGTTGCCCAGTAAAGTGAGCCAAGCAAAGGTAAGTAGGCAGTCCTCCAAATGATCTTGCAAATTTTAGGTTTAGGTATACAGTCTTAAATGTAGCTTCCTTAAGCTTTTGTTTGAACAAACATGACTTCGACACACTGACAAAAAAACAGAGCGGCAAAAAGGCCAGAAAGCAACTATAGTGACCTCAACTACATCCCAGAAAATTATACCATTAAAAACAGGACATAATTTTAAATACATTTAATAAATAACTTTACATGTTAAGCAGTTGGCGAAACCAAAAGATACAAACCCATTTTTTTCCTAATTAAGAAAAAAAGATATACTGGGTTGGACAGGTGGATCCAGCTCATATTTCCATCTCCAAAGACAGGGAGAGGCTTCTCACATAGGTCCTCTTAACGAACTAAAATGCAAGCTGTTACATGGAAAAGTGAGAGATTAAGAAATAGAATATGAAGATTAGAAAACCACAGCTTTCATTCTCCCAGGGGAAAGATTATCAGTTTAGACACACAGGGATATAAAATAAGGCCTAAATCATTCGATACATTTATATGTGAATGAAAACCAGAAGGGGCTAATAACCAAGGAGCTAAAATCTGTTGATGATTCTGTGTTATGCAGGAAATAAACAACAAAAAAAACCCTAAGCAAAACTGGCAGAAAGATTTAATGACTAATTAAGTGATAAAAGGCCAGATGAAATGCGGCAAACCACGAAGGCATTTTATCATTGCACACACAGTGATAAGCTCTGAACTATTATCACTCAGCGTAACACCTCAGAATTGTAACAGTGGTTTATGAAAAACACAGCTCAGTGCTAATAACACACTATTACCAGAGCTTTATAGCCTGGGGAAGAAACAGAATGAAATGGAGAAGGTAAACAGAGAGACTATTCAATGTCTTTCCAAATACAAACACCAAAGGGCATGAACAGATTAAAAGTAGTTGGCCAGTGCCAAGTATTTCTACGAGTTTAAAAACACTTTTTAAGAATTTCTAGGCTGCAAGCAGCTAAAGAACATTCTGAATAAAATAAAGTAAGGGCAGCACTAGCACTGCATTTAGAAAAAGTCCCCTGGCTCTAACAGGCGTGCAGTAAGTAACAGCATAAACGATTCTCATGAGGAAGGTAACAAGAATCTTGAACCTGAAGAAGCCCGTCACCCATCTCTAGTATTAGCACTGAGTATTGACAGCAACTTCTGTGAGCCTTCATAAACTGGAACACACCCATGATAGTTCAGGTATAAGAAAAAGCTGGATGGCATCCAGAGGAAGAAAAACTGCACTTAGTGTTTTCATTAGCTTTATTTCAAAAGCTCACTACTTCAGTTAAGTGGGTTTTCTACTTACAAGAAGTCACAGGATGTCAGGCATCTCCCTCAGTGTCATGTTATTAACTGACAAGAGTAATTGAGACGTTTGATGGAGTAGTATGGAACAAGATTTCATCCCCAGGCATTTCAACCAGCTGAATTACTGGGGTGGGAGCAGGGAGCGAAGAATGTCTTCTGTGGCATTAGATCTTCTCCCACATATGAGCAAATTCTCTATATACCATGAAGAACACTGATGTCTGAACTGAACTTTGTCACACTGCACAGCACTGTACTTACTTGGAGCTTCAGGCATACATCACTTTACTGCTTTAGCAAGAAGGCTTCACTGTAATTGAATCTGAAAGGGAGTACTGTCTGAATTAAAAGGAAAATTACTTGCTTCTACTGTGAGAGGATACTAGTATTAATAAACTATGTTCACTGCTAAACTCCACTCCTCCCACCAGGCTCTGCAAGGTAAGATGAAAAAATGAATGTGTAGGTGGAGACTGACATGGCACAGAAAAGACAGATATAGAATTATTTGTATTTGAAAAAGCCTCTTCTATGACTTCCATTATTAAAAACTTGAAGCTGGATTTTTACGTAATCTTTTTTTTTATGTCTAGGAATTTCCATAAAAATATGCCTCCGAAGTGCAACATGCAAAGCTTATCCCGTTCTTAGTATTAATATAAGTGCCTAAGTAGTACTTCCAGATAGGGTCTAACTGTTGTACAATTAAGTTTAGAATCACAAATGCAGTCTGTGCCAAAAGTTCATCAGAGAAAAAATTAAAATTCAGCTGTATAACCCAGCATTGGATTAGACTGAAAAAGAAATAGCCAGTAACAGGTCAAAAACATGCTATGAATCCTGTGCCAAAAAAATTTAGGGCGGTGCACCAAAGGATCCACAACATCTTAACTATTACCACAAATATTTACAAAGACAATCAGCTTGCTGGAAGCCAGTCAGTTTTCAATACTAATTTTTCATCCTCAGTTTGCATTTAAGAGTGCTGAAATGTTTCCTGTTCCCTGGATTTCAATGCCTTCAGCAGAAATAACCAAAAATGAACTACAAGAAAAAGCATAATTTGGTTTCTTACAAACCAAGCATCCAGCTGCTTAAGGTCACCCACCTGAAAAATCTCCGTATTTGCAGACTACTTTGAGGCACTGGCATCTTTCAGCTCTGCATGACTGAATGGGATTCTCAGACAACTGTTGAAAGGGAATTCTTCTCCTATAGCTCAGCTTTCATTGGTCTTGTTTTCTATTCATCCAGTATTTACCTTTGCTATAGTACAGTCAGAAAATGTTATAGCTTCTCATGAAGTCAGTAGAAGTCTAACTGCACTGTTCAAAACAACGATAGGATTGTATTGTAATCATCTGGTCTTACTGAGCTACTTTAAAAACACAGAAAGTAAAAAGCAACAACAAAACCCAAACCCCAAAGAATGACTGAATCATCAGAAATAACACTGTTGCAAACATGAACCAGTTAACTTATGTTAGAAGAGTGAATGAATTTTGCTTTAACAATTTTCACAAATTAAATATACTAGCTATAGAAAATTCTTCTAATGGATTTTCAGTAACAGCTCATTTGCTAGTAGGAAGGAAATTTTATAACATTGGGTAGGGAGCAGGCAACAAGACTGCATGCACATACAAAGTAAATAATGGAAGTGTATTTGTCACACAATAAATAATCAAGAAAAAGTAGGAAAATGAAAGCTTATGGGGGTGGCTGCCCATGGATATCAACTAAAATAGGTAGAGCAAGACATTTTGTGCAGAATCTGCCCAGAATGTATTTCTTTTGGAGTCACATCCTATATAATACCTTTTGGTATTATACAGGATGTGCCTTTTGGAAGTGTATGGTGGTAATTCTGATAGTGTTACACAGGATTTTATGCAGGAAAAGTTCTCTCTGAAAGCACAAATCCGGTAAGTTAATAAAAAAATCATACAAATTCAACAATTTCAAGGAACAGCATACAGCTTTTTATTACAGACTTTGTTTTCAGTATGAAACAAGCTTTCTAGAATCTCAGACACCCTTAGAGTAAAGACATGCACAACTAATGACAAAACAAAACTAATTTCTTTTGTTAGAGGATGCTGTGTAAGCTATCTCCAAAGGGAAAGATGTCAGATCTCTTTCATTCATCCACAGGTAGAATATGGTAGTAGTCCATTATCAACGTACTTTTAGAAAAAGTTGATCTGTACATTTTCTAACAATAAAGGCAGTTCTAACAACTTTTTTGTGTCACTGGATTATCCTGTTGAGCTTTCAGTGTTCAGCAGAGCCAGTCTGAGTCTCTAGAGAAATCCTCCTACTCACTTTCCACAAGTTCCGAAAGTTCAGTGGTGTTGTGTGCAGTAACTATGTAGGAGTAAAGTTTGTGGAAAGACTGACACTCCACTTAAAAGCTGGCATCAAGTGTCATGTCATAAACATGATTTGTACATATCAAATATAATGACACAGAGGAACTGACTGAAGGAGAAGAAGAAATACTTTGCACAACAAACATTAACGATTTGGAAAAAGGTTTTATTAACTTTAGATGCTTAACAGCTCATCCATGAGTGCTGAATCTTTTCATCCACTCAGAAACCTGGATTCTTGACTGCACAGTAAGAGCTTGGTACCATTAAGAGCACATTGCACGTTTTTCTTTTACGCTTTTAACCTCCATGGACAGATCTTGAGATGGTCCTACTTGTTCCAAGAACAATTCGGAGTTTTTATACTAGCATACTTGGGCAGGCATTCTATTTTAAAAGGTGATAATAGGGATGGGAGGGAAGAGAATAACATTTGTTTAAAGAGCTGTTCAAGTCTAGGACTGAACTCTACTCTCTATGGGAGGAGCAATGCATTTGTAGGTATGGTAATAGTCTTAGTCACACCACAATTGCAAGTCATCAAATAGCATTAAATTGAAATGGGAACAACTTCTGCACCCCCACAAAATGAACAAAAATTGTCAGGAGAGCAATAAAAAAAAAGCATGTAGGTGGAAGACTAAGAGTGATATTATAGACTATAAATTTTAAAAGTGGAGGAAAAACTATTCTTCAAAGCTGTATTTTTCTAGCATAGCTATTACTGTACAATGATCTTTTAAAGTCATTAAAATAATTTTACACACAACTAATGAGCCAGGTCCTGCTGCTTTTTCTATGCAGGCATCTCTGATTGAATCCTTTATGGATGAGTTGGGATAAATCTGACATAAATCTGCAGTTCCAAAACTGTAGAGTTAAAAATAAGTAAGCATTTTGTCATTTTTCAGTTGATAATCATCAATATTAACCCTTTCCACCAAAAAAAAGAAAGGAGAAAGAAATGAAACCAGTGTGAGAAGTTGAGACCATAGAGCTCACCAAGCCCACATATTTTTGTAGGTGCAGATGGAAAGTTATCATAACAACCTGCACAATGCACATGGAATTTCAGCAATTCTGCAGTTGGGGCGCTTCACCACATTGACAGTCCAGCAGTTCATTCTCTGTCAAAACAGAGGGGCCCTTAAAAAAGGACCATTCCAAATGTTTGGCAAATGCACAGTGACTTACTTAAGTATGCACTCCTAACAATCGATTAACTTTTCGAAGGATTAACTTTACTTCCCAGTTTACTCTTCCCAGTCTCACCTTCTAACTTTCACAATGAAGTGGGGCTGAGGCTGCTGCAAGGGGCCCTCCAGCAACACATCAGCTCCAAGTCTCTCCTTGATTGCTGTACTGTAACAGGGATTTATTGGCAGTGGAATACACCTACTGGATCCCTTTTGAAGGAAACTGAATAGAAAGATTCCAACCACTAGATTAAATTTTTAAATTTGTACAAAAGGAACGTCGAGTCCTTCGCACCAAAGAATTTACCGGGCCACTCCCATTTCACTATATAATTTACTAATATGAATCTAACTCTTCCCTTTGTACCCTCATTTCTTCCAGCACCCTGGGACTATGATAGAAATTCTCCTATCATAAACAGATTAGGAAATCGATTCACCTGGAAAACAATGGACGAAGACCAAGCTAGGGCACTTTTCATAATCTGGTTCATCATGTGAATGTAAGAAATTGCTAGCAGTAATAGTGTCTTTGTTATCAGCCAAAAAACCCATTTATGTATTTCAAATGGTGGAAGAGGGATAGATGGAGAATGTTTCCCCCAATAAATGGGTGTTCAACCCTCCTCCCATATAAGGTAAAAACACCAGCATGTTACTGACAATAGCAGCAGACACCAAAAAGCCCATTTCCATTGTTCTGCACCAACAATGATGATGTCCCAAAATTTTATCAGAAAAGAGAGTCATTAAGTTTTGTTTGGATAGAATCCCTTCTCTCCCACAGCAATGCCTGGCAAATGAGCTTTCCAGGAGGCTGAGTGTTTAAGGTAAAGTTTGAAGCAGCATTAATAAACTGACAGATAAATTGTTAAGTAATTAATACTTCAAGGCATAATCCTCCCCTTCAAATAATCAAAGATTTTTCTGAGATTTCTTCAAGCTTGGCACAAACATTTCACTTAGTTATTACAGACTAAGTCTTGATGCAAACTGCCAAAAAGTAAAGACACAGAAGTGTTAAAATAGAACTTTGAAGCAAAGGTTCTTTGTAACCTTAAGTAGAAGAGGCTAACACTTGGAAAATATTTGTAAATTAGAAAGATTCCCCATTTGCTAGCTATCATTTAGCAATGCCTTGGAGACACACTGTTGTAAATTGTTACAATGCACTGTAAACTGTTTAAAAGATTTTTTTACTATTTATAAATTCGAAGTCAGTCAATTAATAAAATAATTCTCTTCCTAGAGATACAAAAAACCCTAATAACCTAAGTACACACAGAACCCTGTATATCTACAAACGAAATATAATAAATTGATTTCTGTCTGCAAAGCTCTCTGTACAAACACCTTCCCATGTGTTCTCAATTCTAGAACAAGAGATTACAGCAAAGCCATGGACAAAAAAACTCCAACTAGTTCCTTAACCAGAGACCTTTCTTCAAGCACTGCAACTCAGCTTTGCAGCTTCTCCTTTCCAACCTTACTGGCATGAATGACGTGCATGAATGATGTAATAAACCAGTAATAATCTGTTTCATGCACATATGAAAAACTACCATCTTCACACCACCCCCAGTTTCCCTGATATCCTAGCATGACCTCTTTTACCTGCTCACTGGCAGACAGTCAAAGAAAGACACTTTACAAGCTTGAATGTACTTAAGCATTACAAGAAATGGTAACTCTTCCAGATAACCTGCAGCACAATAAATGTTCACCTGGGGCGAGAGTCATCCAGTTCAAGTTACCATTGTGGCTGAAGCAGTAACTTGAATCCAGACATCACAGTCAAGTATTGATCACCATCTTATTGTGAGAAGTTTCTCTCAACTCTGCTTTCCTTTCATCTGAATCAAAAGTAAAACATCTCCTGGGACACATAAATCTGCTTTCTAACTCAGCAATACAGGGCACTTACCTGACTGTGAATTCAGGCATCTCTTTCAAAAAACATTAAGAGCAGCAGTACTACAGTTACTCACATGGTAACTAAGTCACCGCATTGAAACAAACTTTTTCCTAGCTCTGCTCTGTGTGTAAGTAGAGGAAATGGTTTCACTAGCAAGAATTATGCTTTTAAGCCTACTTGAAGAATTTGGTGTTGGGAACTCCAGAGCTCTCATCCGTGGTCTCTCTCTTTGTGTTGCTTTAGGGCTGTATCTGAAGGAAGGAGATTCTACAGAGTGGATGAAACAGAGAAACCAGAAAGGTTGGACAGAAACTCAGGGGTCTGTGCACCTGAGAGGCATAACAGTGTCTTAGGAGATCAGAGTCTTAGTCTGCTTCAACAGACTTCACCAGCATGCAGACACTGGTCTTCCCTGCTATACATGAACTCTCCTGTAATTTGCTTACATGGATACTGATGACTCAATGGCTTTAAACTTTCAGGAGCCCTAATTAGTAGTGTATATGCTTTGCTCACTGTTAAGCTCCCTGTCCATGAATAATATCCTTGAAAGAGTAACCATTCTTTTTGCGTTTATTTTTAAACATGAAAGCTGACATATTGATATTCATTCCATTCCTACATACACAACCAAACAACATACTTAAGCAGAATGCAAGACTTCTGGGTAGCAATACGAATGGCCTCCTTTCCCTTATTTAACACAACAAAACCAGTATCTATAAATTATCCTAATGATTGAATATTTTTTTCATTAAACCCAGATTCAATTTGCTCAAAATTCTTTAAGTGCTGTTACGTCCTGTTGTGAAAGAACTTATACAAGGAATAATATAAACACTACCTAATGATACATTAGCAGAATACAGAGTGAAAAATTGCTAAGAAAAAACCTGCAGTTTAAGAGGTTGATCCAAAGGAAGTACCTGGGTAGCTGAGGATATGTGTGTGCTTAAGTGCTTTACTGAGTCAGAGCCAAGACATTCATTAATTCGCTGGATTACACTACAAGATATGGATAATGCTGCAGGAATAGATGATGTGATGTGTGCTTCCAGGAAACAAATTACTTAACATTCACTTCGATGCTACAGCCTTAAACACAGTGTATATTAAGCAAAACTAGAAGGAAAAGCACACGTAAGAAATACAGATACACTGTCAAGAATATTACAAGAATTAATAAAATGATTGAGGTTGGAAGGGACCTCTGGAATTCACCTGTTCCAAGCCCTCTGCTCATGCAGGTCCACCTAAGTTGGCTGCCCAGGACCGTGTCCACATAGTTTTTGGGTATCTCAAAGGATGGAGACTCCATCACCTCTCTGGACAACCTCTGCCAGGACTCAGTCACCCTCTCAGGAAAAAAACAAAAAATGTGTTTACTGATGGTCTGAGGGAACCTCCTGTTTGTGCCAGCTGCCTCTGGTCTTTGTGCTGGGGACTACTGGAAAGACCATGGCTCCATCCTTTTTGCAACTCACCTTCAGCTATTTATGCACATTGACAGATCCCCCCTGATCCTTCTCTACCCCAGGCTGAATAGCCCCAGCTCTCTCAGCTGTCTCCCACAGGAGAGATGCTGCAGCCCATTCATCATCTCTGTGGCACTTTGCTGAACTCTCCCCATGTCTCTCTTGTATTGGGAAGCCCAGAATTGGATGAAGCACTCCAGTGCTGACTGGATGGGAAGGATCTCCCTCCACCTGCTGGGCAATGTTTCAACTACTGCAGCCCAGGACGCCAGTGACCTTCTGTGAGAGGACACATGAGCATGTGGTAGATAGTCCTGAGGTGAAACTGCCTTTCCAGATAGTTAAGATGTACACTGTGCATCTCCTCTTCTCAAACAGAAATCACAGTTGATTTATTGAAAATGGTAAACTTAAATTTGTAATAGAAGTAATTTAAATTTGAGCGAGATATTTAAGTCAACATTAAAGAGGAGTGTTCTGTGTAAGATCTGAGATACCTTTCTGTACATCAGTGTGCTGGTCTTTTCTGTCCTCTTCTACATCACTCTCAGTTACTCATGATCATAGTGACTATTAAACATTACTTCTAAATCTTCCAAGAAAGTCAGAGCAGCCCTTCCCAGAACATCTGGTCTGGAGTATATTTCCTTTCCTAAGGTCAAACCACAACACACCATGGCTGAGAGTCCAAATCCTTCACTTTTCCTAGACTTAACAGCAACTTGAATGTTATTTATTGGTAAGGGCTCTAGTGACTCCAAGGAACACCTTCTGTGTCAGTTCATATATTTTGAGAACTGCTAAAGTGCCAACTTTCTGTTTGAGATATCACTTTCTTTTGTATTGTTTTCACATGCACAGCTTTGAATTTGTATTTTTATTTGTGCTTCTTTCTGCAGTCCTACTAAAATGTCCATTTTTAAGTTCTGATGCCCAGAATTTCCTTTAATACAGTTTTCAGTTCTGGAAACTGTTAGCACTATGACAAACAACATAACTCTAAAACAGCCATATAAGAAAATACTACATTATGTGTTACTGAAGACTATTTCTATCTAAATCCACTAAAATCATGCTTGTTACAGACTCCAGCAAGACACACTGGCAATGGTAACTCATTCTGCTGCATTAAATATTTGTGTATAATAAGAAGGGCATGGGAAGGGCAATGACAGTGGCACCAGGCACCAATAATATTTTAATGGGAAGAGATTTAAAGTAATTTAAAGGAATGAGTCACAACTGAAATGGAGAAATACAATCAATGCTCAAAAGCCCTCTTTTATAGGAGCACAAATAAGCAGCATCTCTAATACAATGTTACATATGTAGGAATCATTAGCAAATGCACAGGACTGTAAAGAGAACCAAGATAAAAATCAGTGGGATTTTAAAGTCCAACATTTGCGTGGAGTAAGAAAATATCCAAATTAGCTAAAGATGAATACCTGACAGAACCTGTGTGCAAAATACCACTAAATAGCTTGTATTGATTTCCAGAATCTTGCATGAACCACCAACAGAAACCTATGTACTGCTCTTTCAAATCATATTATAACTAAGCCCAAGATAACTTCATACTATATTCCTATAATAATTGCTATTCTTTCCCTGTTGAAGCATACTAAGAAACTGGAAAATGAAGAAAGAAAACATACCTACTAGCACTGACTCTAAATTATCACATAATTAAAGTTAGAAGTCTCAAATCTCCATAATCTCTCAATTCTTTTACAGGTGGGTTAGATGACAAAATTGGTACTGAAAAGTGAGGCACGTTAGAAATTCAGGTATCTCAAAAAAATTCTCTTCCATCTGGAACAGGGAACCCAGAAGGTTCCAAGAGTCAATTCTGAATTAGATGCAAGCAATAGATTTGCTGACACAGCCATAATATTGGCCTGAACTATGTGCAGAGCTCAGTTGCATCTGGTATTTGTCACATAGATATGCACACATTTAATAATTTTAAACTCTTGGATAGCCTTATTACCTTCAATAAAGATACTCATATTTATGAATATAATGTATATTAATGTACACAAGCAGTTTCACAATCAAAAGTCCAATTTTAAAGAAAGCTAAAGAGGAGTAGATTTGCTAGACCTTGGGCACAAGACCATCTTGCACAAGTGGTAGATTACAAACTGAATTAAAACTGGAACTCAGCAGGTGAATACAGGAGGAGCAAGGTATTTTTTGTTCTACATTTTGAACAAGACTTTTCTCTCTTCCCATCAGTTTCCATAATCTTTGAAACTCAATGGTTTCACAGCAAGTGGGGGAAAAGAACCTCATCATTCTGCCTTTCATGGTGTATCCTGACCGTAAATCCAAATTCTTATCTTACTGCTAACATTAACTTCAATTTACTGCTAATACTAACTTCAATTTTGGGTTCATGTACCACATTATTATTCCCTCAGTCTACATTACAGCAGTATCTTATGCATCCACATTAGAATTCATATTAAAGCTATAGTTAGCATGTGTTCTAGCCAAATAAAGAAATGAAATTGAAATATTATTATGCTAAATTTAATTAAATCTCCCTGCCAATTTTTCAAACAAGCTTTTTTCCTATTTCTTTGTACAAACCTGAAAAATTAGATAGAAAAACTCAAAACTACGCACGAAGGAAGCTGCAGTAGAAAAGACTCTTCCACAACAACAGGTTAAAAGAAACTGGAGAAATTTATTTTCCTGCTTTACAGTGTCTTTAAGCAGAGTTTAGAATACATAGACACACAATAATCTCCCAATACTTAATTTAAGCCAATTTTGCTTAAGAATTGCTTTCATACTTACCCTTTTTATCTGCTTTCTCCCTGCTACGGGAGTAGCCAGGAACTGAAGAAGTTGCAGAATCTGCTGAAGATGTTCCAGATCCCTGACTGTTCTCGCTGTGGTCCACAGGAGCAGCATTTAGCTGGGACCTTCCAAGATGCTGCTGGGGGTGAGAGGGACTTGAGGTGGGATCAGGATCTGAATTCATTTTAGCTGCCAAAAAAGAAAATAATGATTCATTATCAGACAGTAGGGTTACAATGTAAAACTGAATAAAAATTTGAAATCTGAATGTGTTTGTTTAATTAAGTGAACAAAAAGCCTAGAAAAGGGCAAGAAGGCTGATAGCAACTTCAAGATTTATTTATACATTCTTCAATAACTCCAAGCATGAGCAGCTATAGTTGACTGAGTCTGACCATATATACAGCATTGTGCCAGAACAGCAACTGCTTTTTTTGGTAATAATAACTGGGTTTTAAGTGTAAATAAATGCTAAAACTGATTAATCAATTTTGTAAATGCTGCATATAGATTACTTCTTTGAATTTAATGTTCTGCTTACGTATGCTAGAAATAAAGACTAGCCTCTAACTCTTTATGGACAAGTCTATAGTAATAGAAAAATTAATTTCATATCAAAGGACTCATTAACAATCATCATTTAATCATGAGACAGAGAAAGAAAATAATGATAAGAAGGCAAAGGAGGAGATGTAGAACTCTGCATGGGGAATCAGTGGAGGGATACCACCAAGGATACTATTTTTAGACAATACTAATTTAAATGCCCATGATTCAAAAGAAGCTTACTTTAAATACCTTTATATCCCATTTTTAAAAAGTTTTATTCATGGCAGGGAGGGAAACGCCTTACATGAGAAGGCCTTTTAACTGTAAGCCCTCTCAAAAAGAATGAGGGCATCTCTGCTCTGTAGTAGAAAGCTCCCTAAACAAGTAAACTTGCATAAAAATGCCTACTGAAAGTTTAGCTATCACAAGACAGAAGTAGCAAGGCATGCATACACTACCACAGCATAACACATAGTAACTCTTGCTGCTTAAGAGCAACTTCCCTGAATCTAAGCAATTTTCAAGGAGCATTGTAGAAGATATCTGGCCATAAACAACAGTTTTTAATTCTGTATAAATACAGAATTAATTCAGAATACCGACCTGAAGATGTCCTTGTAAAGATGAAAGTAGCGTAGCCAAAACCAAAGACACCACTTAACTAACAACTTTTTCCACTCAAAGGACACTCAAATCACGACAGGGGGCTAAGAGTACTAGCAATGTCACCGCTGCCAAACATATTACTTGTAATTTGACAACTTGTCTGCCAAAATTAGGCTTCCCTAAACCAGAAAATATTTCACTGATACAAGTAAATGCGCTTCTGTATTATGTTTCTACATCAAGTTATAAATAAACCAACACAGTTCAACCTTCAAACAGTCCTCGGAAAACACAGAGATTAAAATACCTTCCCGGTAAACCAGCATGAGTATTTTTAACCATTATACAATCACAAAAGTTACTGCGCCTCCAGTTTTAAACTTGACCTTAGCGCTTTGTAAGAGGGACGGCGAGGGCGGCCAGGCCGCGCCCGCGGGGGATGCGCGGCACGGACGGGTCCGGCTCCTTCCAGAACGGGAGCGCCGGCGCCTCTCCAGCACGGCCGTGAGCAGCAGCTCACCTCGCTGCCAGCCAGTTCGCGAAACCACTCCCGTGTGTGTCACTCTGCGCTTGTCCTACAAAGGGCACCACCAACTTTTCCTCCGGGTTGTTCACAAGCCAGCGGGCGGTGACTCCGCACCCANCCCAGCCGCTCCCAGGCGGGAGCGCCGCGTTCGCTCGGCCTCGCTCCCCGCGAGGTCCGGGAGCGCCCGGGCGGCCCCGCACTCCGGAAGGCCAGGGAGCCCCGGCGGGGCGCGGGGGGGCCGGCAGCTCGGGCCGTCCTGCGCGGGGTCCCG
>VZRO01003278.1:282234-299151 GCA_013397915.1 Daphoenositta chrysoptera | reverse complement strand
TGCTCCATACTTCTTTTTGGTATTTTCTGGCTTATATTTATTGCCCCATTCATCCTAATTTCTTGCAAAAATGTATTTCCCCCTTATTTGTTAATGATGAATGATATTTTTCTGCTGTATGCATTACATCACCCTTGATTTTACCTGCTCCTTTTCCAACACAGGCATGCATGCAGAAATATGTCTCTACATCATTTCTGGACCCAAGCAGGCCTTAGTATGAGGAGTAGCACACTGATGCAACTTTGGCCTGAAATTTTACACTCCTTCTGGTGCAATTTTTCTTTTTAATTTTGGCACACTTAATGTATAATGCAGATTAACAAACTCAGTGTGGTGAGTTGACCCTGGCTGGATGCCAGGTGCCAGCTACAGTCACTCTATCACTGCACTCAGCTGGGCAGGGGAGACAAAATAAAATTAAAGATTCGTGGGTTGAGATAAGGACAGGGAGAGATCACTCACCAGTTACTCTATGGGCAAAACAGACTCAGCTTGGGGAAAAATTATTTTAATTTATGACCAATCAAATAAGAGTAAGATAATGAAAAAAACACCCTTTTTGGGCTCAGTTTTACTCACATATTCTCTACCTCCTCCCTGCAGTAGAGCAGGGGGATGGGGATTGGGGGACTGCACTCAGTTTATCTCACATTGTCTCTGCTGCTCCTTTCTCCTAGGAAGGAGGACTCCTCCCACTCTTCCCCTACTCCAGTGTGGGGTCCTACCCATAGGAGACAGTCCTCCATGAACTTCTCCGACATAAGTCCTTCCCATGCAGTGCAATTCTCCAGGAATAGGGTCGTGTGGGTCGTGCCAGGACCCTGCTTCAGCAGGGGCTCCCATGGGATCACAGCCTCCTTCAGGCATCCACCTGCTCCAGAGTGGGGTCCTCCAGGGGCTGCAGGGGGGTCTCTGCTCCAGGATGGACCTCCATGGGCTGCAGGGCACAGCTGCCTCTCCATGGGCTGCAGGGGAATCTCTGCCCTGGCACCCGGAGCACCTCCTGCCCCTCCTCCTGCACTGACCTTGGTGTCTGCAGGGCTGTTCCTCTCACATAGTCTATCTCTCCTCTCTCCAGCTGCAGTTGCACAGGTTTTTTTCCTTTCTTAACTCTGTCACCCCAGAAGCACAATCACTCTTGCTGTTGGGTTTGTCCTTGACCAGCAGCGGGTCCATCCTGGAGCCAGCTGGAACTGGTTCTGTTGGATATGGGGGAAGCTTCTGGCAGCTTCTCACAGAAGAAGCCTGTAGCCCCCCTGCTACCAAAGCCTTGCCATGCAAACCAAATACACTTGGAATAAAAGACAGTTGATTTACCACATGCATTGTTTTTAAAATCATGTTATACCAATTTAATTTTTTTTCTTCCGTATACTCAGTTCTTTCTGCATCAGTATTTGGCTTGCCAGAATTTTGGGCTGCTCAATATGAATTAAAGGCTCTCACCATTAGTACTGAGTCAGATACTAGTAAATTCTTTGGTTTGGCCCACTTTACACAATAAATAGTTCCTTTCTCACTGTATTGTATGGTCATATTTTTTCTGCCTTATACTCATTCTAGCATTACTATTTGCCCAGACTCTTTTTATAAATGTATGACTGACTTATTTTTCTCCCAGGTAGATGAGTATTTTTAAGATTAATCTTTTGTTGTGCCTTTTTGTCCATGCAATACACCCTTCAAGTTTCATGTACTACTTTCCTTTTGATGTGACTGTATTCTTGATGTACCCCTAGAATTAGCTCTCTATTAACTAAAGCTTAGATAAGGCTTGGACAAGACAGCCATAGACACTTAGGATTCCTCCCCGCCCCCATATGTTAGTTTTCTATGTGTTTTGATTAGAAATGAACAAAAAAACATTGTGTAAGAAAATTCTTGGAAGAGGGGAAAAATATTGCAAGACTTTGGGAAAGGGAGAAATACTGTCCCACATCCACAAAACATCCTGGAACCTGGGAGGTGGCACGTTGAGGATGGCAGTGCACCCCTGCCGTGTTCACTGCACTGTGCACACAGGCAGCCAGTCTGACGTGTGGCTGGCTACGAATCTGTGGGAATGCTACATGTTCTGTTATTGGCATTTTTCCACTATTAATTTGTTGATCTGGATGAAGCTAGGGTTGTGTAAAGGAAACCAGGATTCAGCAATAGTTTCAGACCAAGAGTCTTGTAAACAAACATCGTGAACAGATAAACGTTGGCAGATTTCAACCTGCAGGCTCTAACACCACCTTCACATTTGAGAGCTGGAGAGAATGGAGAAGTTTTAGAGCCATTTTTGGCTGGATAAAAGCTGACAACTATATAAAGAGTTTTGAGTATTTTTAAAGTTAATTTATTTCTCCAGAATGGTACTTCTTGATGAAAGTAAGTGGTTACAGTTGAAGCACTATTTGGTGGGATGAGAAATCAGAGAAAGAAGCCTGCAGGAAGAATTTCCTGGAGCTGGGCAGACTTTCCTAGAACAGAAGAGGGAAAGATGTCTGGTAAAAAATATGTGCTTTATCATTTCAGAACATAGTTTCTAGCCATTTTTTTTTTAGTTTAAAATGCCCTATTATTAGGAGACTTATTATTATTATAACTGCTTGCCAAATTAATTGCCCCAAGAGAAATCAACCCGCTGATTTGGTGAGGATAGCTGATTCAGTACAGACTGCAGCTTAGGTCCAATTATAAAAGCAGGAAAAAGGAATCACCTTGATGGACATAGGCTATTTGAGCTCATTGTTCTGAACAACCGCACTTTGAAAAACCAATCAGCCTGAGAAAATATTTCTGATACTTTAAACAGACATAAGGTTATGTTAGACACATAAAGTCTTTTAAATGACCCCCAAGATTCTTTTCTCCTTGTTTTGAACAGCCTGCCATGAATTCTCTGGCAGGAAGGCTCTCAGAAGGCTTAGAAGTTATTAAAAGCTTTTTTAGTCTTAAACATAATTTAGTAATAACAAAAGTAAAGATTTATCACAGTAAAATTATTTAGCATCATTCAGTATTTACAGATGGCACTGAAAGGGCACAAGAATAATGTTTGAATTTTCAGACTCTTTTAAAGAATTTCTGAGTAACTTGAGAGCCGCAAAATTTGATTTCAGCTCAATATGCTGATTTCTAAAACTGAAAAGAAACGTTCTTAGCTTGAGAAGCTAGATGTTGGTACAAGAAAATTATTAGTGTTTTGATTGTTGGCTCCTAATTAAATTCCTTCACAGTAGTACAACCTATTTGAAAACAATAGTCCAGTAAATGAAATAAACCCCAGTATTAGTTCTTTCTTTCTTTCAATTAAGTGTTACATCAGTAACTGAGTAACCTCTTCAGAGCAATGGTGAATTCCGGATAATGATAGCAGAATTCAAAGGCAAAAGGACTTTAATTTTTCATTCATTAATGACTTAAATGTATAAACATGGAATCATCAACATCAACATGAAATCAGAAGCAATTAGGCGAGCAATAGCAAAAATGAGAGGTTCAGGAGAGCAGAGTCTGATCTGTGAGTTAAATAAATCATTATAGCCCTACTTTTGCCATTAAATTTAGCTATGACTGCCTATGCCAAGGCTGAGCTTGTCATAACTGGAAGGTGTTCTACTTTCATGAAATGAAAACAGCAGTGCACAACTGTGGTCCAACAGCAAGCTATTGGTAAGACATTCCTACAGTCCTGTTTTGTGTGGCATTTGTCTGAGGACTGAGGAAGAAATATTCCCTGCATTTTCATGTGAAGCACAGCATCAGCAGAATAATTCTGGAGCCACAGGATGTTCTCTAGTACCTACTGCCGTGGGACAGAGGAATTATTTTAATGTTATTCCTAAGAAATGAATGTATTTATTCGTTCTTGAAAAATGTCTTCCCCTGAATAGTTTACCAGAGAATGTCACTCAATCCTCAGAAAGCTCTTTCTAAAATTGCCTCAAAGGCTAAAAACAAAAAGTATTTTTTTTTCTTTTAAATGTTCAGGGCCAGAGATCTATACATGAATGTTTCTGTTCTGGTACAGGATTTCAATGTTTTGTTCCATTGAAGATACAGAAAGAGCTATTGCCTTTTGAATTAGTGTGCTTCACTAGATCTATACTACAGATGCTCTTTAATCCATACCCCTCAATGTTATTATTCATCTTCTAAATCCTTTCTTTTTTTTTTACTCTCAAATAGAAGTGCTATGTTAAGTCAACCTATTTCCAATATACCAAGTTAAAGCACCAAATGCATCTTTACACTTAAATTCCTCTCCATAGAGAGAAAGATTTGTAATTGCAGATTCTGTTTTGTAAGCATTAATTTGCCTTTTACATAGTTTTTAATATGCATGTCCAAAAGCTTGCTAGTAATACTTTCCAGATAGATTCAGCATTGGAATAGAAAGTTACTCAGCAGGTTTGATAGCCCACATTCCAAAGTTGTAAAAAGCACCTGCAAAAACACTTACCTCCACTTAGGAAGCTTGGAATCTAGAATTGACATGCACTGCTATTTTAATTCTCTTTTCTTTCAGCATGTAAATTTTTAAAATCCTTCCTTTAATAATTTCTTCATTGAATTTCTACTGATGCAGTTACAATTTTCTGGCTTTGAAGAGACAGAACACTGAAGATTTGATATATATCAAGCAGTGATGGAAAAGAATCAGTATTGTAATGCCATGGGTTCTTTTAACAATGAACAGAGATACATCTTTATGTTTTAAAGGAATCATGCCAGTATACCTAGAGATATTTATAAAAATGCCAGAATTAAAACAAATTCTGGTAATAATAAGCAAATCTCAAAAACTGGAGTGTTACAAAAGAGTCAAATCTTGCTCTTGGGGAGAATAACCACACTAACCAGTACAGTCTGGGGGTCACCCAGCTGAAAAGCAGCTTTGCAGCATAAGGTCTGGAGACTCTGCTGGGCAACAAGACTGAATGGCCATGAAGGCAGGACCAGAGCATCTCTCATACGAGAAGACACTGAGAGAACTGAAACTATTTAGTCTGGAGAAGAGAAGGGGATCTTACCAGTGTTTATAACTATCTGATGAAAGGATTTAAAGAACCCAGACTCTTCATGGTGCTGTTCAAGAGGCAACAGGCACAAACTGAAAAACAGCAGGTTGCTCCTGCAAGTCTCTCAACTATTTTAGGTTGATTAATTTAGCTGGTGCACATTCATTGATTCTACTGAAAACAATGGGTCTAAATGCTAGCAACTTGATGTCCATGGATAGATGTCATGCACAGACCAGATGCCATGGATATGATTACATGAAATGCACTGCCAAGTTAAGTTTATTACCTTACATAAAGTAGAAAATAATCAGTTAAAAGTTATCAGAAAAGTTCTCTAAAGTTCTCCTTTCTTACAAGGTGCTCTTTGGAGAGACCTTTTTGAAGAGACATAAAAAAAACCTAAGACAAATTCAAAACCTGCATGACCATTTATGTGTCCAACAAATAGGTCATTGTTTCATTCCCCTGCTTAGATGAAAAAAATACAGAATGGTGAAGACCAGAAGTATTTAGTAAATCTAGAAGCTAATATCCACTAAATAATAAGTAATTCAGACCCATGATTTGCTGAAAGAGGAAAATTTGCACCAAGGGTTATAGACTACTTTTAAGACTTTCAGCAAATCCTGATTTCACAGATAAGAAGGATTTTTATGTGATGGGGGATATTAAATGCAAATGCATTTAAGACGGGTGCATATGCAGTAAGTCCATTTCATAGACATGCATACACAGAACACCTTTCATCTTACTTTTCAGCCTCCAATACTCTCAGAGGATGAAAGAAGACAAACTGTGTTTAACTTCAAGCCCCCATAGCTCTGTTACAAGGGAACTTTGTTTCTAGAGATACACCATTCATTATTTTCTCTGTGGAGTTCTGCATGCCAGTATTTAAGGGAGTTACTTGAGAATTTCCGTCTGAGCAGTTTTCCTCTGTAATAATGTTTCTTTCTTCATAAAAAGAGGACCAGGGTTGTCTTCTCATCTACCAAGCGTTGCATGTAACATCTCTAATCTGAACATAAACACACTCTAAGTAGGGTTGAAATCAGCTACGAATAGAAGATGGGTCATCAAAAGACACACAGATCTTGACTGAAATGCTTACCCCTGGACTCAGGAAACCGTGGGCACAGGAAACCCTGAATGTGTGGTGCGAGTTTCTACCTGAGACATAGGAACAGAGAACAACGTGAGTGAAAAATGAATTACCACGATAAACAAGAGCAGCCAGGAAATCCATATATATTGTTTTTAAGTGGGACAAAGGATTGAGCTCAGTAAGGCACAACAGCTGCATCTCATCCATGAAAAGGCACTGGCTTTCTTGGGAAAGCCTGGGATCAGGACTGAATTGCTGCCTTGACTCAGGCCTCACATTTGCCATGTTCTACAGCTCTGTTTCTCTATCTGAAAGAGCTACTTAACTGTGCTTCTGACAGACCTTAAAAATTGTTAAATAAGGCAAAGATTTAGTGGAAGTTACTATTGCTTTTTAGGCAAAGTGATATATTTGAAGAAAAGGCTATCCAAGCTTGTGGGCACACCAACACTTCAGGTGTTATGAAACATTACTAAATTTGTAACAAACACTAGCAAAAATCCATCTAAAAAATAAACCTCATGTTCTTAGTTAAGCTTAGTTACTTGTACTTAGACCTGTCCCCATTTAGATTGTTCATAGTAAGAACACAGAATTTAACATTAAAGGCTACAGTAATATTTTTTCTATCTCCTCCTCCCCCCCGCAAAAAGCCACCAAAATCCCCCAAACCAAACTGCTATATAGAACAGTATCTGGCTTTTAGTACAGACCATTTGTTCCTCTCCACTGATAAATGCATTTATAATGCACTTGCATCAGTCACAGGTACAGCAAGAGATACACTTCTGAGATACACTTCCTAGAAATACTGCTCCTGATGTACAAATAAATCATGTCATTCTGGCTTTCATGAAATGGAATACTCGCATATTTTCAACAAATGACAAAATCTGCAGTTACCTGTTTGCATTTCCCTGTTTTCCCCAATATACTAATCAGAAGATACCATTATATTCTGTATTGAATTCAGAATTCATATGTACATTTCATTGGAGGAGATAACCTAATTTTCTGAATGGAATTAGAATTTATCAATACAGCTTAAAACAAACAAAATATGACATTTCACACATCTCACTACTGAGGATTGTCTTCAGTCAGTCTCCTGCTGACCTTGTTAGCTTCAAAGGAAACTTGAAAAAAATCACTCTATGATTACAAAAACACAGTACTGGAAGAGTTTCAAACCCATTTCTCTACTACTTCTCTCTCTATACTAATTCAGGATCCACTTTACTGTAATTGATCTGGGAAAGATTAAATAAAATGACTCCTGACATTCAAAGACAGTCTGCTACAGTTATCAATTTATTTTACCATTAAAATGATTCAAATAGATTGGAAAAAAACCCGAAACCACCCAAGAATTTAATACAGTATATTACATTTTATAGAGCTAATCTGTGATCTAGGATAGGTCAATAACAGGATGGATCAAGAAGCCAAAGAAGGATGAAGAATAACTGGCTGTGTAGTAGTACATTGGGGATTACAGTAGATTAAAAAATGATAAATCAGGAATGTCATTCTATTTCAGATAAAAGCAAGTGCCATTGTGGCATGTAAGGAATACAGGAGTAATCCCTTCACTCCTCAGGATTGTAGGGCCACAGCTGCCACATTTCAAAATCCAGGTCTGTACTTTGGAAAGAGGCAAATCACATGGATAAAGTCTAGCAGAGAGCAGTGAGTTGAAAACCTAGATGGAATTTAGGAAAAAAATTGGTAAAATCAGTCTTTCAGCCTTGGAAAAGAAGATACTTCAATATATGCATTATTTTCTGTAAAGAGAATGTTTTTAGTACTTAAAGGGGTTAGAACAGGAAGTAGTAACTTGCAGCATATGAGATTTAGATTAGATTAGATATTAAAACTTTATGAGAACACTGTATCAGGCCATCTGTGCAACCATCATCAGAGGGGTTTTCTAAGAGGAGGCAATACAAACTGCTTTAAGGGATATCCAGGTATTAGGAATAATGCTACAGAGAAAAAGATAGTTCAGATAATGTATCCACATTTCATCCAGCTTTGAGATTTTTATCAAAATTTCTTTATTCTTCAGATTACCACACCTTGTGAATCACTCTTCTTTTAAAGAAGGTTTGAGGAGCTTCAGAATGTTGATATGTGCTCAATTCCAATTGCATGTTGCAATATATCACTTTTTAAAGGTATGAGATTTAGAATATTCCCTTATTACTTCCTACCTCTGTTAATATCTCTAAGATTAGTGAGAAAACCTAAAAAGGTTTTTCTTCTGGACACATCTGAGACCACTTATCAGAGACTTATTTTAGTAAGAGCCAAATTTAGATATCCAATCAGCATAATGCTTTGCTAACACAATGTTTGACAATATTCATAGTGAGCAATTTGAAAGCTGGTAATACATCTGCCCTTTATTTTTTGTGGTTTTGTTGACATACTTATGTGAATCATTGCATTAACTAAGCTTCATGCAATCGAGATCTGCTCCTTACACATGATCAAGGCGTCCTCCTGCTTTAAGATAAAACTTTCAACAGCAGAGTGGGAAGAAGAAACAAATCTTCAAGAAGCTCTTGGGGCACAGGATAAAAAAAAAAAAAAGGACCAATTTAATTCTTGAGTTAGATTCCCTTGAGTTGTCTAACCTGGCACTTTAGTGGAGTGAGAGGGGGAAGGACTTTTTTTAAGTTATGTGTTGTGGTTTCACCCCAGCCAGCAACCAGCCCCCAGGCAGCTGCTCGCTCACTCCCCAGCCAGCAGGATCAGGGAGAGAATCAGGGTGAAAGCTGGAAAACACATGGGTTGAGATAAAGACAGTGTAACAGGGAAAACAAAAGCCAGACACACAAGCAAAGCAAAATGAGGAATTAATTCACCGCTTCCCATGGGCAGGCAGGTGCTCAGCCATCTCCAGGACAGCAGGACCCATCATGGTAATGGTGATTTGGGAAGACAAACAAAGGCAAATGTCCAAATGTCCCCCCTTTCCTACTTCTTCCTCCCCCACTTTATATACTGATCATGATATCACATAGTCTGGAATATTCCTTTGGTCAGTTTGGGTCACCTGTCCTGGCTGTGTCTCCTCCCAGCTTCCCAGGCACCTCCAACTTCCCTGCCAGCGTGGAGTACGAAACGCAGAAAAGGCCTTGGCTCTGTGCAAGCCCTGCTCAGCAATAACAAAAACATCTCCATATTATCAACCCTGTGTTCAGCACAAATCCAAAACACAGCCCCATACCAGCCACTGTGAAGAAAGTTAACTCTACCCTAGCCAAAACCAGCACATCTGTTAAGATTAAAAACGTTATTTCATTAAAATGCAATTTGAAGTTCACAAAATTTTTTAGGCTATAAATTTTTAACTCACCTAAAATCTTTCCCTTGGGCCATTCTCAAAGTCTTTAGAATGTGCTATGATTTTTTATGGTTAGGGCCCAAGCCACTTGAAATGAGTCATAAAAGAACACAGTCTAATAGGGAAAGTTACCTAAATAATTCAATACTGTTAGACCCTTTGATAGGTACATGAGGAACAGAAAATGCCTTTGGAGGTTTTGTTTCATTTTCACTTTAGGCAAGAGAGCATTTCTTTTTTGAAGCAGAGAAATACTTTGCTTTACCACATCTCAAGTCTGGCACCACAAAGTGTTTTATACACACCATGCCTGACTCATTCCATGTGAGCAAGAAAGACTTCTGTAGGAGATAGGCAGGCTAAATTCCAAATACAGTTGTACTGACACATCAAATAAATAAATAAATAAATAAGCTAGGGAAATACAGAAATTCTGAGTATCTTCAGGGTGCTTTACAAGCTTTACCTGGTTTACCAGATTAAACACATTTCATACACTGAGCTCTGGGATATCAACAAACAATGTTCTCTTTGCTTCTTTTTGCCCTGCAGCCTCCTTAGATGAGCTTTGGGAAATTGGAAAGACTGCACAGAGAGAGAATTAATTTGCACACAGGATCTGCAGCCTAAATTTGTCATCTTGGCAGCCCTCTCTTTTTGAAGCAAATCATGAATCATCACCGAAGGAAGAGCCACAGAGGAAAAGCTCCATGTTACAAAGTACTGTGGCTCGAGCCAGCCCTCGAGAGCCTGCATGGAGACGGACCAAGCTGCCTCTGGCAGCAGCACAGCCGTGAGCCCCCTGGGCTGTGAACAACCAGCTCATGCCCTGTGAGCTGAGGGATCTCAGCAGTTCAGTCACCTCTGCTGCTGACTGCCCTTTCCTCCATTATGCATCCTTTGTACCTTCTCACAGCCTAATTTACTGACACCTTTCACTATCATGTTCCCCCTTGATCTGGTTGAACCCACTGCTACATTACTGTGGCTAGACAATAACTGACTGAGCCATTTCACACTGTTGTATGTATAATACCATCTTATGGGAGTATGAACAACATTTTCATAGTGTTACTCTTTATCTGAGCCTGCAATTACACACTTTAATTAAATTTTGTTTGACGTGCATCCCCGTTATTTCCTGGTCTTTATTTGCAATGTGACTCCACCCTCCAATCGAAAATGGTACTGGCAATCTCCACCAGCATATATTGCAGTTGGACTAGAGGGTTGTGTAGGGCCCTTCCAACTGAACTGTTCTAGTCTATTTTCAAAGTTATTTTTCTAAAAAAAAGAGGGGGCCATAAGAAAATATAAGTGCACTCCATGTTACTTGGACAGAAGTCTGTGTTTAAACACTCTTAATTACTGAAGTTGTTACTGAACTCTGAGCAGTGTACTTTCAGGCAATAATCAATTTTGGTACCTTTCCTAAGGACAAACATTGTAAAGACAGAGCTAATGTCACTAATCCTGTCTAAACTTTCTGCTTATTGCAGCCTGTGTTATTGAATTTAGATAAAATTGCCTGTAAAGTCGTATAAGGAGACCAAGGCTATATGGGTAATTAATAAAATTTTTTTTCTTACCATATTATTAATTATACCTGATGCAATTGATTTTTAAACTTAAGAAATATTTTCATTTTCCTCTGTTGCACATTAAGCTGTCACTTAACAGAAATTAAATATACTTTTATTACAAACAAAAGCATCCAGTTCCACACCACCAAAAATATACAGACAGCAGGAACAACTTCAGTTATTTTGCTTCTGAGCATTTACAAGGATGTGACAGTACAGGAGGGGTTTTGGTATCTTCACTGACTGTGGTAGAGCATCTCTGGGATGAGTAACAAAAGAGTCCATTTCATCTTCCACGAGGCACTTTCCCTGATTCCAGTATCTTTGGTTAGCAACTGGCCCTATCCAGTTTCTGCCTCTAAAGAAAAGAGCACATTCAGTATTCAAAGTCCTACTCTATCTTTGAAGAGAGCTGCTTCCAAGTGAGAAACAGCAGATCTTGCACATCTCCTATGCTCAGCAACACCCTGGTTTCCAAGGATAAACAAATCTTTGGCTCACCTTCTCTTTTAATAGGGAAAAGGGAAGGAATTTATCAGACTACCTGTTCACTTCCCTATGACCCTTTATTTCTTCACAAAGGTCAACTTTATGAGAGCAACCTTTTTTCATTCTCTAAGAAAGATACATCCAGGGGAATTCCTCAATATTCCCCTCAAAGACCTTGCACAAGAGCAGTAAAGTATTTTTTGATTTTGCATACTGATTGAAGATTTGCATCAGTGTGCATAACGGAGGCTGTGGTAGATCTTAAATGGCATTTCCAACTAGCTGCTATCCTTTGAAATGATGCATAACATTGTATTATGTCCTGCGGTTTTGAATCCACAGATGCAAGAAAAGTACACCTACACTCTAAACATATAAACTGCTGTAGCAGTACTAAAATATTCAATATGATTAAATTCTGGTATTAATTGGAAGATCAATAAAGCATATTTTAATTTCTTTTTTCCTTTACACATTAAGTTTCTATAACAGAAATGCTTCAAACCAAGACTTGATGAACTTACATAATATTATCAATATATGAGATATTATAAGATCTTGTCTTCAGAAAGTCAAGGTGGTCATTAACAACTCATCCTTAAAAAGAAAGAAAAAGAATCATAAGAGAAAAAGAAGTCCACCAAAATGTCATGATTTTAGCAGCCATGTTTAGCAGCCTTTTTCCAACAAAGCTCTGACTGGCTCAATACATCACGTAGTAAAGCAAGCGTGAGTGAGCCACGGCCACACATCCTCCGAGAATTCCTTCTAAGAAGTATAATGGCTGTTATTTTTACACTTTTAATCCCTAGCCTCTCCTTATTACAGCTAATCATCTCAGCATAAGCATTAAAGAGGGCTCTGCAGGTAGCATAGCACAAGAAATCAACTGCCATCCAAAGCACTATGTTGCTTCTATAGCAGCATCTTTGGCCAAACTGGGGTTAATATATTGTGACTCTTCAGTTTTCCCCTTTGTTGTAGCATGGGTCAAATGCTTTACTCCCATACTCCACAGCATAATCATTAACTTCATCTATTTATATTGTCATTTTTAATTTGATATGTGACTGCACAGCAAGGCAGCTTTCAACCAAGTCAGCTGTACATAAAGCCTATAATAAATCCTAATTTCAGGGTGTATATTCCCAGAAGACTCTTCCCCCTCTATTAAGGAATAAGTGACTTCTGTAAAACAGGTGCAAAAAAACATTTAAAGTGCATACATATCTGCTCAGACACATGCTGACACACAAAAGAAAGGAATATTGTACAGCCTACCCAGTACAATACAGAAACACAACTTATGATTGTTTAAACTACATTTTTCAACTCTTAATTACAGTCTAATTCCTTAGGCTGCTATTGATACCCATGCATGGTAATTATTCCCTATTAGAAGCATGATTTGTAACACATGCTATTTCTGGATATTCTACCATCACCCACCTAAGGCAGAATCCTTTAAAAGGGTGAGAAAGAGGGGAGAACATCTCCAAGAAGACATACTGCAACTTGTCATGTCAGTGTTTCGACCATTTGTAAAAGAAGATTAGATTCTGACACAATATGTGTTGTAGAAAGAATTGATACGATGCACACGCGGCTCTTGGCAGGCGTGGGCAGGTTCTGCCCTTGGCCAAACCTTTTTGGTCCCACCTTGTGAGCTGCACACACCAGCACCACTTCCCCTTCTGCTGCAGCAGGCACACGTTCTGTGTTTTGAATTCCAGCAGCATGCTAGGAGAGGGGTTTTTTTGGCATGTGTTGGTGCCACTATCAATTCTGCACATGACTGTGCAGCAAGACAGATTCTCTTGGGATGTGTAAGAGGCACCTCTGCTCCAGGGCCAAGGTAGCCTTGCCAGAGATTCACCCACAACACAGAGAGGGAGCCCAGGCATCCCATATACAGACACTTAGCAGCCAGCTCTGAGCAAAACACATCTCAACTACACAAAATCAGGCCAGCTCCTTCCAGCAATCTTGAATCTGAAAATAGTGCTTTTTAAAAAATGTAAATGAATGTTAAAACATGACTGTTTTAAATGAAAATCCATTGCAAGTTTCACAATGCCACAATAACTTAGAAGAATAAACCTCATTCCATTTCAATGACTCTGAATCTCCCAGGCTTTCTGAAAGAGGCGTCTTGAATCCAACTTTTCTAGAAAAATCACTCCCATAAAAGATCACACCCAAATCCTTTAAAGTGCGTAATTATAGTCAGTCTACCTAAGTCTCCCCCCAAAAGAAATATTCTCTTGCCTGTCCTGAGCAGTATTAACATTCATACTAATCAGTGCTGTAAGAAGCTTTAAATATAGCCGTATATTGTACATAATTGTTGTACTGTTGCTATGCACTATTATATAACTGCCTGCAGATGGCTGCATTTCAATGGGAAAAAAATGCAATGTTTAAAAAAAACCCCTGTTCTTTACATGTGTATTTCTGATTTCTAAATAGTAATATTAATAATACTAGCATAATAACAACAACAATAATAAAAAAAAGATCAATGCACTGCTCTTATATTCACAGCAGCAGATAGTCTGGTCCCTGCTGTGTAAACCAGTTTCAAATGGGCTCTAGGATTTTTTTTTCATAAAAGAATATAAAAGCTTAAGGCATTACAATTATTAAGAGCTGAAGCTTTAAAAACTTCTCATACTTTGAGTTTTAACTGAACAGAACCACCTCTGTTTACGAGAGATTTTTATTATAATTAAAAGGGAAATTTAGAGTAAGGAGTCTGATATTCTTCTGCTAATCTGCAGGCTTAAAGTTCTTTAAAATGGGAATATCAATACTAAAAATGAATTAACTTTTCAATTGTGGCCTGTCCTTGAAATTTTATTTTGCTTTCTACTTAATAAAGTTACTGCAGTATGAGTGCAATAAAGTCAAAGTGCTTCTAATTCTAAATTGCATAGTCGTAAAGTTACCAAAAGGTTTTTAAGGCATTTTTAAAGTGTTATTTCGAAGAGTCATTTTTATTCCTCCTGAACTAAATGAAGAATTTGCATTGATTTTTAAGGAATTCAGAACAGAGCCGAGTATTTTCTTGCTGATGTCTCACATATCATTTTTCAGATTCAATATTTCAGTCTGCTTTACTAATAGCACAGTTAGGAAGCTGGTAACACACTAGCCAAACAATCAGCAGTAATAAATCAGCTGATAGCTGGGCAAAATACTTCTGTTCCTTTGCAGACATCTTCTGTACTTCACAGCTTCACATTCTGTGTTGTTCAGAAGCTTCCCACATCAGCAGGAACACCACAGTTACCAGGATATATCAGGATTAATTTTTGGTTGATCCACAGAATTCCTGTGTGAACTTGGACTTGACCCAGTAGTTTTCTTCCAGTAAGATACAACACTGCTGTAAATAAACAGGCAAACAAAAACCAGGCCAGATTATAAATCTCTACTTTCACTTACTGTGCCAGTCTCTTGGCTATTCCATGACCACTAACAGCAGTGGTTCTTCGGGGATGGGACCATCTTTACGGTACCTCTGTGCAGTGCAGACAGTGCAGTGGGTCCCTCAGCTTCTAGACATTAGTGGATATCAAACTCCACACTCTGAAAAGAATGCTTTAGGGTTCATGAAGTGATGGTTGCTCTCCAGCTGAGGGGAAGAGCAGGTTATAGAGCCATGTCCGACAGGAAGCTAATATTTTTGACTCTGCAGACATCACATGACCTAATTTTTAAATTAAATCAAGTTTATGCTAGTAAAAAAAAGCTCAAACACTTCTATTAATGAAAAATACTGAGAAACCAAGTGCTAGCTAAGTTATAAACTTCACTTTCTTCCTTGTTTTCAAGTACTTTCAAGCAAAAATTATTTAGTAAGAAAGTAATTTGCATGTAACAACCCCATGCACCAACCCATTACAAGCAAGTCCTATACAGAACACCCTGCCTTTCTTCAGAACACAACATTGCATCCTTGCACAAGACATAACACTAATATAAAGCCATGCATATATTATTTATGAGGTCCAATTTCCCCTCTGTCTGACCAGGGCCAGAACTAAGGCTCTGAATTCCTACTCTTATGAAGAACAGTGAGATAGCAGCTAAAGCATAACAAGCTGCTCATTATGGTTTCATTAATCCAGACTTGGAACATAGCCACTAATAAATGTGTTGGCATTTTTTTAGAAGTGTAAGTGTCAAACATTTATACCTGAAATTTTCTTAGAAAGTGGAACAAATTAACTATATGAAGTAATTAACACCAACTGGGACATTCAATTCCTATTGATTTTAAAATCAAAAGCAGCATTTTCTCTACAGAGAAGGAACTTTTGGTGTTATTCTGTCTACTAGAATTCCTTTAGCTCCTGTTTAAAATGCCTCCCTTTGGAAAGTGATTTAAATGTTGCTTCACACTGCCCAGCAATGCATATTCCCTTTCAGACTCAAAACGTGTTTCTGACTGTTTAATTGTCTTGACTGTTAAAATGTGCGTTCCAGTTTGGATTTTAATCATTCACTGTGGCCATCAATAGTGTTAGTTTTATCCGCAACACTGAAGTGCTCCCTTTTCAAATTTCTGTGCCTGTGATGCTGCCCTGAGCTGCCTCTCTGCTGAACCCCATCAACCTCCTTCTTTGAGCGTGTTTTGAGGCTGATGCATGTTTCTTGCACATCGTGGTTTGTCTTTCAGATCTATTTTCTGATAGCCATCTTGTTATATTAAACTAAAGTACAAACCTAGCACTACAACAGCAGCAACAACAACACCAAAACAAATGGAGTGGTAAACTTGCTTGTTTTCTCCTTGATTCTGGGCCAATTTACACAAATACAGCACAAGCCATCAACATAATACTGAGCCAGTTATCATGACCATTCCTGCTCCCTGAGGTCTTGGTTCTTGGCTCACAGAAACACATTTCTGCTGCATTCACTGGGTCAGTCACTGAATCTGGATCAACAGAAATATAACCACGAACACCATTTTAGTAAAGGTGCATTCACAGCCAATGTACATTGGTGCAGAGGAGTCAGTCTGATTTGAAACCCACAGCAAAGCCTGGGCCGGGAGCTTCAAGCTGATATTCTCTTCCATCCTGACAAAAGAACGAGGTTTTAAATGGCATCAGGGTTTACACGCGTCCGGCAGCTGAGTTAATCTGACAACTCCGTGTCTAATTCTTGTGCGCGCCGGCCGCGTGTGACATAAAAAAATCAAACCGGCCCATCCTCCTCAGCACTCTGTGCCGGACGTGTCCGCACCTCCTGCGGCGGGGAGCCGAGCGAGGGACAGCGTCCGACCCATGCCGGGCACCGCGCCCGGCTCCGTGCGGGGCAGCTCCGCCGCAGCTGCCGAGCCCCCCGGGCACCCCGAGCCCC
>VZRO01003278.1:240551-281837 GCA_013397915.1 Daphoenositta chrysoptera | reverse complement strand
AGACGGCTCCCGCCCGCAGAGGGGCCGCTCTGCCGGTCCCCCGCCGGCCCCCGCCCTCCCGCAACTCCCCCGCAGCCATCAGCCGGCCGGGCCGCGGCCGCGGAGGGGCCGGGAGAGCCCCGGGGGCTCCCCGTGCTCCCCCATCCCCGCCGGTACCCGCGGGATGCCGGTCCGGAGCATCCCGGCCCCGCGGGGCTCTGCCGCCCGCCGCCTCCCGGGGGTACCTGCGGTGCCGGGGGTCCCCGGGGCAGCCTCCGGGGCTGGCACCTGCTCCTGCAAGCCGGCTCCTGCGGGCAGGGGTGTTCTGGGAGCAAACCCGGGGCCTGCCCTTGGAGGGCTGGCAGGATGAGGCCTTTATTTTTTTTTTTTTGCAGGGTGCTGTCTGGCTGATATTTACATAATATCTCTGCTTAAATGTGACCTCGTCCCTAATAGGAGGCTTCCTTTCCATTTTCTATGGCAACACTACAGAACAGATCACTCCAGGGGGCTGCATAAGAGGAGTATCTGCACACACTGTAATTTTTCTCTCTTCAAGAGAGAAATCAAGACTGGTTTGTTCTAGTGAATGGGTGAGATTTTAAAAAAAGTTCTTTCCATCAGCCCTTAAAGCAGTGGCTAGGCCTGCAAGTCACTGCAGATTTGCAGGCTCTCTAAATTAGAGGAGGATGGAGTGAACACAGGCTTAACTAACAAGCAAGAATTATTTTTGTTAGTTATTTGTATATTTACTAGCCTGACTGATGACTTCCACGCACCACGCTGCCTAATCAATCAATCCTAAGAAATTATGTTAATTTTAACTGACAGTATTTATTTATTTTAAAATAATAGAATTATTAATAGAAGAAAGAAATCCTAGCAAATTTTTTAAGGAGGAAGGAATTGAGACCTACTTCATTCAGAGATTCGTTTTGCTCCATGAGATCCCTGCCCCTATGCTTAGAACCCATCATGTATACACAGTAATGTCTCTTCTTACACGGTTGGTCTCACTGACAGTAAGCTTGATGTGCCTGTGTATTTATGCAGGAGTTGAATTCTGTAATGCTTATTAGGGTCTGCTGTGTTTCATTTCTGTGAGATGCCAGCTTCGGTTTCAGGTTTTATATGGCAAGGGGTGAATATCTTTGTGTTGGTTTTCCAAAAGCTGCTGAAAATAAATGTTTTGTGATTGTAAGACACACTAATTCACGGTGCATTTAGGCAGGAGGGTTTTTCTAAAGAATTCTAAATTCTGCCTTAATTATCTTTTGAGATGGTGTTTTTGTTCTGCATTGAAAAAACACATGCCTTACTGTTAATAATGCTAAAATTAGTTAGTGTGATATGGAATCTGGGATACGCTGTATGGCTTAGAACATTCGTTTTCAGTCTCTGCTCTGTTTGTACTTCTTGGTCCACTGGGATGACTTTGTTTCTTGCACCTGAAGTAGTGTGGGGTGTTTTGAGGTTTGAGGTTTTTGTTTGTGGATGGGTGCATGTAGTTAGGTTGTTAATACGAAGTGAATAGATACATTGGAGACTTCAACAGAAAGGCCAAAAATCTTGCATCTCGTAGAGGAGGTGATTCTTCTTATGGGTGGAGAGACCACTGTTTGGGGAGGTGCTCTGCAAGTTGAGGGAGGCCACCCCTAGGACTCCTTCACTGAGGCACTGGAGCTTGTCTGCTACAGGCTGAGACAAAAGTACTGTAAGAGGCCATTGGTGTAGAGATTTGCCCAGCACATTTAAGTTCTCCTGCATGTAGACAAAGGCTTTTTACTTCCATTTGCTTTTTGGAAATGCTCTGAGCAACTCTCACTCTCCACTTAAATGCATGCCCCTTTGGTGTCTTAGATTGTTGTTATGGAAATGCAAGAGTTGGAAATATCCTCCAAAGAGGCCATGTGTTGAACCTGAGGCATAAATGAGGCTTGAATTGAAAGAGATGTGCTCTGTAAAAATGTTAATTGCAGCAAACAGTGATGGAGGAGAGGTTCCTTAAGATTTTTTTAGGGGTCCATCTCATTCAAGCTCATGTTTTGTTTTCCATAGTTGGTACATTTCGGTTCCCAGCACCAGCTTTGTTATGGTTTATCCCAGTTCTGCTGCCAGTTTCTGCCTTTAAGTATTATTTGTCAGTATGCAAATATTTATAATTACTTTCATGTATAGATTTTTTTCTTGTAGAACATTTTGGTTAGATTATGATAGAAGATGAGAGATACAGGAGTAGCAATTATATGAAGAATGAAATAGGCCTGGGCCGTATTTCTGGATAGTGCAAGACCAGATGAAGCTGGCATAAATATGTGTCAGGAAACAGAAAATACTGAAGAATGTGAGGTTGGATCCCCTTTGAATAAAAGCAAGGTTGGTTGCATGCTGCCCCTAAGATGATGTATGGACAGGTACCACTGAATATTGAATCTCCATTTATTAATTTTGAACCAAAGTTGCTCTGCCATCAAGCAAAGAAGACATCAAACCCTTCCTCATGTCCTTGTCTGTAATCCTGACTTTTTTCTTCTCTTAACTTCTGTTAACTCTGTTCTACTTCATTTTGAAGGCACGATGTTCAGCCTTAATTGCAGCTTTGTGAACTGATATGCACAAATGCATTCCATCTCTTTTGTTTCTCATTAAAAAAAAAAGTTCCATATTTAGAACAACTGCTGATTTATGGTACTTATTGCAATGTTACTCAGCATTAGTAAGGAAAATCAGTTTCATGATCATTATTTCATAGTTTATTCACATGATACAATAAAATATCTTGAGGTAATGATCTAAAAAAGTGGATTTTTTCTATCTTGGGAAGTTTTACTCCTGTATGCAAATTTTGTTACTTCTGTTTAATATTTGCTACTTTTTTTTTAATATCAAATTTTATCAGCCCTAACTTCAGTAATAGGGAAAAATCTACAGTAATTCAACAAAAGTTGAATATAGATTCATTGTATAGATTCATTGTCAGTGGGGCAAAATGGAACCACAGTGTAGTTTAAACTTATTTTTCATTCACTCTTTTTCCATGATACTTCCATCCTTTGCACATTTTTGTAAATCACAGAACTTTTTCTTTGGCAGATGGAATGTTTTTGTAGGCCTTTCTTAGAGATCACTAAAACTTGGTTGGTTGCTTCCTTACTTGCAATATTTAATCTCTTTGTTCATCCAGTAAGAATGGCAGCTGAAGAGAAGCTTCTGCCATGTGCTGTGGTAGGTGAGGTCTTCCCTTTTCCCCTCAACACAATCCAAGCTCATAGAGCTGGCATTTAATTCCACAACTACCTTTGCATTTGATGCATTCTTTCTTTACCATACAGGCTCTTGAACACGTGCATAAATGCACATGAAGAGCCAGATGTATTTGGGAAGCTCCCACCTGGAGCTGTTAAGTTAGACAGGAATGGATAAGGTGCTTGATACGGAGAGGAATACAGTGGGAATTTTGTTACTTTATTTTTGTTCTCTTAGGAAAGGAAACTTGTAGTCACTCTGTATCTTGTTTACAATGGGAAATTACGTGTCAGTGGCAATTTCTAACTTATCTTTATATCCTTGGTTTTAAGAGAGGGTTGCCTAATGCAGATTTTATAAAAACGTGAACATACATACACATGCAGTTGTTTTGGTGCTGTCCTGTTAACATGCTGAATAACCCAATAAACTGAAACCAGGAGGTGAAAGTCTGAAAGTAAAGGAAAAATCACTTAAATACAGAAATGTTTAGAAGTAGTGAACGGACTTTTTTATAGTAGTTACATTATCCTCAAACAGTAAACATTGGTTTGCTTTGCTTTGGCTTTACATTGTTTTTAGTGGAAGATGGCTGAAGGACATCTTTGTTTTGTTCTGATAATAAGAGAACATCAATGTAAATATTAGTTCATTTGTTTCTTGCAGATGTTTTTTAAAACCTGTATATTATTTAATCTGCAAGTTGGCATTCTGTAATCAGTGTAAAATTAAGAGAGGAGCTATTTATATTACGTGTATTTGTTCATGTGTTTCTTACTTGTTCTCTACTAAATGCTGAATGTAGCCACAACTGTAGGAGGATCAAGATGTCTCTCGTAACTTTTTAAAGTTTCTGTTCAGTTTTCTTCTCACTTCTAGTCCATCTTAACACCATGTTGCCCATTTTCTAGCCCCCTACCTTGGCAGTAAGGGAAATAAGAGCTGTTTCAGAAAGTTTTGGGTTTTTTTCATATTTCCTAGTGCTATTTAAATTTAACTTTCATCCTCTTGGATAACTGACAGTTGTCCTCCATTTCAATTGTATTTGACAAGATATTATTATTGAAAGCTTTTAGTTGCTCTTGTGATAGCTGTTACCTTTCCATCCAGGAAGGAAGTGCCAGTAGAGTCACACAGCTGCATTTTGCAGTTTCACTTTTGATTTAGCGCTGATGCTCAGCACGTGCCACAGATGAAATGCTTGGCTTCCTGGGTGGAACCTCAATAGATGGTGTCCCTTTGGCTATGGTCAGCAGAGCTGTCAGCCTTCATTATGGACACTGTCTGCAGATCTGACTGATTTGATTTTGCTGTGCAGGTGAGGAGGTGATTTTTTTATTTTCCCCTTTGAGTATAACACACTAAAATATAATCCTAACATTATCTATTTTTATTTTAAGGTGACGTGACCCAAGTGGTGTGTTGGTGTAATTGAAACTGATGGGCTATTATTGTTATTATTGTTTATATAGTAAGAGTGAGCCACTGGAGAACAATCTTCCATGGATTCTTCCAAAATTACCTTATGCTTCTTCTTCAACAGTCAGAATAAGGAACATCTTATCTAACTAAAGGAGACTATTTTAGTAAGGCTTTCCAAAATGTCAGTGATTATGAGGCTGAGATTTCCTTTTCTTTTTCTATTTTCTATCTAGAGCAGTATCCAGCGTCTGGTAGCTGTTTATTTACTGCTCTGTAATGCTTCTGTTTATGCAAAAAAAGTGTCCAGTATTCTGCATTTCTTCTCACTAGCTTGCATTTGAATTACTACCCGAAGGTGCAAGCCTTGTTTTCTTGTGAACTGCTAATTCTCTGAACAAGCTTATTATCCATGTTTATAAATACTTGTGGTGATGTGATGCATGTCTACCCTGGGTCTAATCAGGATGTGTTTCTAGGGTGAAGGCTTTACTTTGTGAGACAGTGGTTCTCATTCTGTTTGAGTCCCTAAGCTGCAAGTACTTCTCTGATTTTGGAGTAACTGCTTCATGTAGTTCTTTCTGCAGTATCTGGATGTTTGTCCCTATCAGGCTGGAGAGAGTGTGTTGGGAGGTGCTCCTTCTCTAAATGCTTAGCAATGAGAAATAAAACTCCAAGATTAGAGCTTTTTTTCCATATCAAGGTGTAAAGCACCACTTTCACAACTTTTTTACCTTATGCTGATCCACTTGAGTCATATCTTGGCATTTCCTTTAGAAGAGATAATGTCTCAATCATTCATTGCTAGGCTTGTTAGGTATAGACTACATTATAATTATACTCCACTAATTTAGTGTGGCAGACTTCTATTTCTTATAAAATAATTAATTACTTTTTTCTCTGGTATCCTTTTCTGGACTCCCAATTTGTTAAACTAAAAAGAAAGATCTGCAAATACATTTTATTCTGCCTTCTTTTATCAATGTTCTTTGAGTTGCACTAATTTTAAGGAAGACCAAGTGATAATCTATCTGCGCTATGGTAAAAGAAAATAATTCAGCTGACCAGTAAGGATGCTGGACTTAATTCTCACAAAGGCAGACTTCAGCTTCTCTGTGCAGCATAATCCTTCTCAAGATAATCATCCAATTAGCTTTTGCATGGGGCTTTGGCCTCTACCATGTAGGATGGGAGGGAGGATGGGATGCTGTGCCCCAACATTAGTTGTCTGTTTTGGTAGTTCTGAGTTTTTTAGTAAAATAGCAAACTCTTCCTAAAAACTTTAATTACATTTGCTGTAGCCTGGCTTCCTACAGAAATGAGCCTTAAATGCTTCTGCTGTTTCTCAGTCCCCTATGACTTAATTTTTACATTTGTTGGCCAGTTTCAAACTGCATGTGTAAAAAGGGTTGAAGTCTTGAAGATAAATCTCCTGCTCCAGAACTCAAGATGTATTTGCTTGATTGTGAAGGTTAGATGAGCCTTTTTTGTATTTTTAATCAAGTTTCACTGGTTAATGTCATGAGCTTGTGTTCTTTGCAATGAGTCACCTTGAAAAATGAATCTTTTGGACTATATTGTTCCTGACAACTCATGATATCCCTTTATTAATGTTTTCTAGTTTGGTTTGGTGGTGGGTTTTTCATTTTTGGTTAATTTTCGTTTTGTCTGGCTTTGTTTGTATTTTTTTAATAGATTGCTATCATATGCTGAAATTTCTCAGAATTTTTTTAGATTCTACATTCAACCACCCAGGAGGCTGGGGCTATTACTACCTCTTGCAAGAAAAACCCAAAGCTTTCCTGCATTCAGCTAATTGTACCAAGCCTGCCTTTATGTCAATAACAAATATTATATGTATATATTATTGTTTGCAGTTTTAATTTTTTTTTGCTACTGTCCATTGTGTAAGAAAGCCTGAAATATTTTTTCCCCCATCTTTTCACCTTAGCCTTTCCTAGATGATTTGTAGTCTAGAAAGGAGATGCCTACTTCTTCATCAGAGAAGGGAACCATGACCATAGCCATAGGTTAGGTATATCTGAGCTAGATTTAGTCTGTCTATTTAGTGAGCTATTAGGAATCTAGGTATTGGGTAAAAAAGCTGTGGTTTTTAAGAGTAAAAATTGAAATGCTGAGAATTCTGTGTGCATTCATAAATGTGCACTCAGAAAATACTCCAAGAATTAATATACAGATAAATGTGGTTTTGGAGACAGCATATCTGATGAACTGGGTAAAACAGAAGATTCCTGCATACTAGCACTTTTAACATAATTGCATAATAATGATAAATTATGCTTTACAAGAGGATGTGTTGGAGATGTGTCTGATTTAAACAGTGTTTAAGCTCTAATCACAGCACTTAGTGTACTTAATATATGTATTGTCCAGGAACTGAGAGAGGCTAATCCTTCAAATAGCACAAAAGCAACACAGGATTCCAATTATTTGCTATTTCCTCACACAAAGCAAAGAAATATCTAAAACCTTTAGAGGGATGCGTTCCCTTATCACCTGAGGTGATAAATACAGTGCATTTGTTAAGATTTAGATCTGTCAATATAAAATCAGTAAAGCAGAGCCGTAAATATCATGATTGTCAAGAATGATAATTCTAATCTGCAGAACCATCCCCCCCCAGTATATACTGCATGTTTGCTCTTCTGTACCCAGTATATCTCCCTTTTGCACATCTGATGCAAAAATGCATTGCTGCTTCAGCTGCCACAATCAGCTATAACTTGAATGTGGAGTAAGGGAGCTGGAGAAAACCCATGGTCCTGCATTGGAATGCAGTAATTGCCAGCTGGGAGGTGGGACCAAATGTGTGAATCTATCACAGCATGAAGCTTAGATCTGCCAAGTAACTCTCCTGCTCTAGTTATTCCAGATACTCTGGAATAACGTCGCTGTTCCTCAAGGAAATTATTTTTATTGGTATATAAATATATTGGGAGAAGGAAAAAATTAAAATGGATGCTGTATTCTGAACTGTCTGTTGGGGAGTAATTATTTCCATGGTCAGTCTTCATGTGGAAACAAGTCTGAAGAAGCTGTATGGGAAGTAGGTAAGTAAAGAATGGTGAGAAAGATGCAGAAGGAAATGAGTGAGTTAAAAGAAAATGCTGCAGAGAAAGTAGGGAGTGGGCGTCTATGTAGGCAGCTTTGTTGATGTCAAAATGCTACATGTTCTTATTTTGTTGTCCTTTGTCGTGATGGAGGGGTGCATGTTCTGCACAGATTAAGCCATATCATTCTGTTTTCTGATATTTTTTTTTCATGTGGAAGGAATCATTAAGTCTTAGATACATTCTTTAACAATGAAACTGTGCAACACGAAACTCTTCTTTTTGAGGGTTTTGAATTACACAAACCGTTTTTTCTTTTTCCTATTTCATATTGCCTGAGATGTGCCCCACCCTGTGGGCGATAGAAGTGTTGTCACGGCTTCTCCCTTGCAAAGGTTGTAGATTTTTAAGTAGAAAAATAAGAACCCTCTTGATACTGACTCATTTGATTCTCATCTCAGCTACAGTCTGTATAACAGGGATCCATCATCCATGCATTCACCAGCTTTATTGCATGTGTTCTGAATTTACAGTGGATGTAAATAACAACCAGTCTAGGCAGTGAGGTTGTCAGTAGTAGTTACACTCATTGTGACCCTGACCTCTGTGCATGGGAAGAGCTGCTACAGTTTTGGGGCTTTGGTTACATGTATATCAGTCTTTAATCAGCAGTAAATAATCTGCAGTAAAGTCTAAACTTCAGATTTATTTTCCCCAGCTTTTAGCATGGCCCATGCTGCAGGTGTTTCTGACTGATGAAATCTGCCCTGAAAAATGGGACAAGTTGGTGCTTGTATGTATTCTAAGGATTTAAGTAGACAGATGTGACTTTGGAGCCCCAGACGAAAACTTCAGTGATTGACGAAGTGCACAGACCTTCTTCTGTAGTAATATCTCTTTATATTAGTATGAAACTAACACAGTACACTTCAGAATTACAATGTGAATAAATTTAATCAGGTTGTATTGTAGTTCTGAACTCATTAAACCTACCTGTGAACATCCATGTCACAAAGCTTCATACCATCCTTGCCTGTGTTGTTAGGACTTCACTGGTTGTCTTTAGTTTTTTTTTCAGTTTACGTGAACTGCTGTAGAACTTATTTCTTAGCATTTTTCAGTACACTTCAGTGTTTTTGGGGAGCTGTATTCTTCATCCAGTGATGCATTTGACCTCCAACTGCATGTGCTCTCTGTTTGAGTCTGTTCTATTTAGTGGCAGACCTCAGACCTGGATGAAGTTCTCCACAAGGTGGAGACAAGATGTAGAAGGCACTGGAAATGAACAATCAGTTCTGTGTTTGTTTCTGAACTCGGCGTTGCTGACGGGTCATGACGAGGATCTTCTGTGTGCTGACCTGCCAGACCACAGCTCCTGGCTGTGTGGTTTTGCCAGTGGACTCTTGATAGACTGACACTTTGGGTGCAGGACAGGTGGGATATTCTTACTGCATGCCAGTCCCTGGGAGGTTTTGGATGACAAGAAGTGGCTGTGCCTTTGAAGTGGGGGAAGTCTCGCAGTGTGTGCATGCAGTGTTTCCCTCAGTGTTGCCAGTGGGATGGCTAAGGCAATGAAACAGGCAGTGACTTCTGCCCTGGGAGTGCTGGTTTATCAGTTCACTGCAGGTCTGTGAGCCTCCAGCTGGGTATGGCAAGTGAGTGTTTGGTGCAAGGCTGCAGTGAGTTGTGCAGGTGGTGGATGCTCCTGCCTACTGAAGACAAGAAGAGAGTCAGTTTTGAGACTGGTCTTTCTGAATGGCTCTGTCAGTACCACGTATGCCTGCAGCTTCCATGTTGCATGGAGCACATTAGCAGGGAAAACAATGCTCGTGTTTTGGTAGCTCTCAGCAGACCTACATCAGTGTGGGAATCCTCAGATGTTATGCATTGGGTGCTGAGGTCTTATCTGTTTTTGGCAAATAGGATTTAACTTTCTCTAAGTAACATATCAGTTGTCTTTCTTAATGTTTTGAGAACTTTGTTGATAATTTTTGCTGTGGCTTTTGAAACTGTTCTTGGCTCCAAGGTGTTTGGTGAAAATGCTGCATGTCACATGCATTTAGCTGCCTGAAGGGGCTGCATGCAAACACCATTGGTAGGGGATCACAGCCATTGCTGTCCTCATTGTAACCTCACTCTTTGTATTTGTAAAAGCTTCTGTTACAGAGACGATAAACATTTCATCTTAACATAAATTTGGGGGAGGTGAGAGTCAACCTGATTGTGCTCTGAATCTATTGAAGCAAACTGCAGGCTCTCCTCCACATGTGCCTTAGGTGGATATCAACTTAGAGACCTGTGGTACACTGGAGTTCTGTCTTGTGGCACTTCTGGGGTAACACATAAGATTGTACTAAACTGGTCAAACAAAACAAGAAGAGCCAAGCGATGGCTTGAACATGTGTTAAAATTGCCGAGCAAGGCTTCTGTGACTATTAATAATTTCTCTTCTAAGGAAAACTGTCAAGTAGTTCTGGATTTGTTTCCTATATTTTTTTTAGGTAAATATTTTCAGTGTACTCCACTGAGATGTTATGGCTCACTGACAGCAAAGATGCTTCCCTTTGGGACCTGGTCCTGCACATGCACTTATCATTCTCTGACTGCAGAATCCTTGGTTTGTTCCTGGTCTTCTCTCCTTGAAGGATGCTGTCTTTTTGACTTAAGAGTCAAATAATCTTAAACAAGATCAAATGCACTCTAGCTTGACATCCCTTTTCAGAGACTTCATCCTGTTGATTAGGGAGTTCTTATTTTTTCAGATATTTTTAAAGTATGTCCCAGCACCATCTTCTCTCTTCTGTGCTATGTGAAGCGTATAGATCCAATTGAAGCAGTATGTTCTGTGATTCTCTGGTTAGCCAATATTCTGCATTATGGTATCTAGGGTTGTTTGACTTAGGTGAGCAGGATGTTGGAGAACTGGTGGTTGAAGACTTAAATGCTGTTTAAATAAACATAAACTAATAAATACCTGCGTCCAAGAGGAATGTTGGAAGTGAGTTGCAGGAAATCCTGCCTTGTAGAGCTGGCACTGAAGACTGTCAGCCCTGGGTTCTGTCATCTGGGCTTCAAACTAGACTGGGTAGTACCTATGCAGATGAAAATGAAAATGAGTACCTATGAGATGAAAATGAAGCTTTACCCTATAAGCATGGCAAGCAGAGGTTCAAAGGCAGCTCTGTATTGGTGATATCTTTTCTGCATGCTGTATTTTTCTGATAAACAGCTTAGAATAAGCTTGCAGTGTGGTATACAATATTGGTCTCAATGGGACTGTCAGGTTAAAACAATGTTTTGGTTTTGGCAATTCATAGTTTCAAGCAAATCAATTAAATATCAAAGCTTCATTACTTAAGCAGTTCCATTAAATTTTTTGTTTCTTTCTCTGGTTTTGTAATGTTGGAGTAGACTGCTGTGGTGTTTGTGTTGAAAATCATGTAAACAATCAATTATTTTTACTACAAGAAAAAATAAAGGAAAGCATTTCTAACAACACTGGGTTTCACAGGAGCCTTAACCTGCATTATATTTGTATATACAGACTTGTATATTTGAGTGATTTTTGCCTTGAGTATGCCTGTAGTGATGCTGAGCAATACAGTTCAGAATTGATGTCTACATCACTGCAACTAGCAAAGAGAAATCCTGGCAGCTGGATCAGAATTTGACTCTGCTTCTGTTCCTGAATGTATGTGTGGGGAATTATAGTCTCTGTGCAGAGATTTATTTCATCTTTTAATGCCAGGGGAATTTGATTTCCTGCGTCTGTGTTTGGACCACTGGCTATTGAAGTATGTCAAGGAGACAAAACTATCATCCTATTCCTGATAAGGCAGAAAGCAGTGTACTCAAAACTGATGGTTGTTTAGTTATTCTTCTGCCTATCCACATGGCAGGAAAGGAGTAAATTCCTTTGTCATCCTTCTGAACAAGATACTGAGCCAGTAGGAAGATGCCTTGTTCATAATGTTCAACCTTGTAAGTTGGAGCTCAGGTTTGCATTTTCTAGCCTGGCTAAAAGTCATTCTGTTTTTGATACGTAAAATTTACATGCTGACTTTTTATGTCTCTGTACAATAATTTCCATATTATTCTATACCTAGTTGATGCTCTTCCTCTTTTTTTCTTCCTAGCATGATTTCTCACTTACTGAGGTTTTCTTCCTTCTTTATTCATGAAGCACCTAAGCCTCCTGTGTAACTTGAATTTCAGCTTTTTCTGTTATCTGTTTCATTCTGCATTTCCTTTTTACATAATTGCTTATTTTCTTCCATTGAGATTATCTTTCTTTGTAGGATTGAATATATATTTCAGGCTGCACAGATCATCTTGCATTTGTGTAATGCACTTTTATGAATATTCATAATATGTCTTTATCTTATGCATTTTTAATAATAAATGTTAGTAATCAGATTCAAATTTACCCTTATAATGCCAAAGAAATATATTTTATAATAAATTTTACTGGTGCTAAGCACAGGATTTATTTTTCTGAATTCAACATCAGCTTTTTACTTGAAGATCATGTCATGTTGGATGACTTTAAATTTCCAGAGTATTAACAGTGTTTTTGTTAAATGACTTCTTTCTGACTTGCCCTTACATTAAGAAAAGTGACCTTTTCTTCTTTCTTTAAATAACAAGCTACTTATTTTCTAATTTCTGATTTTTGCTTTTAGTTAGCTTACTACTGGCTTACTAATATTTTTTCTTTTTCTCTTTGAGTGAGTGCAACCACCCTTCTAAATTTTGAATATGTTATAAATAGTTTATTCAGAGCTTGAGGCTCAGTCAGAATGCTGAGTCATTGTTTAATGCCAGGGTTTCCACTGATTGTATTGTTTCCTTCTTGGACATACAGATTAGCTTTCTTGAGCTTGAGAAGAGTCCTGAAAATCAGTCTTTCAGTTTATCAAAGCCACATTTAGAGAAAATTAATGCTTAGACTTTTCCTTCTCAATCATTGTGCAATGTGTGATGTACACAAAGCCATAGGTGCTTGTGAGATGGTTCAGTGCCTGGCCCCTTTTCTGCAGTTCATCCAAATGAGGGTCATTGGAGGATTCACATCTCCCTCTCTCCCAGAGAGAGCTGCATTAAAATTAATGTGTTTCATGTGAACAGCCAAGCCAATGCCAAACTTTCTGGTAGATTGGAGGCCATTATTTGTTGTTTTCCTGACATCAAGTTTTTTTTATAAAATATTTAAGTAAAATAAATGTAAACTGTTTATCTTTGAGGCACCTCATTGTTTTCTTTGTGAAGAGCTAAATTAGTAAAAGAACTTCCCACTGGACTTCAGCTTTGCAGGGAAATAATTAGCATTTGAAGCCAAGACGCTGTGTTTATGGTCTATTGGCCTTGTTTGGTTTTGGGAATGCCATATCTCCATGCCTAGTATAGTTGCTGTGCTCTGAATCTTGAAATGTGTGGACCTGATATAATAACAGAGAAAGGCATCCTAGTGCCCCAGAGAAAATGTGATGTTCAGAAATGGCATCTCTTTGAACTGCATTTTTAGTGCTTTTCTTGTATATGCAGTATCAGCAGACACAGTGTAGAGAAAGCACCTAGTGACACTGAAATTCAAACTGTTTCTATACATAGACATTTTTTGTGTTGGGATCATTTGTTGAGATGAACTTCAAGTTAGCAACCCTTTAAACACAGCCAAATCTTTAAACGATAGGAACTGAAGTTGTGTTATGCAATGACTAATTGTAATGATGAATTCTTAACTAACTCTTCTGTTTGTAGTAGTATTATTCCTGTCCTTGTTTCTTACATCACTGGTTTGCATTTCATGCTGTGCTTGATTTCAAGCAATAGTATGATTGTATTTGGGAAGGTGCTCACTATATGACTTGGGTCAGAAAGCATGTTCTGAACAGCTTCCTCCTTTACCCTTCTGCTTTTACCACCTATAATCTTAACGTGGTGCTTTTCCCATACACCTTTTGTCACTACAGCTGTCTTTCAGCATGCAGGAGTGAACTGAACCGCTTTTAGCATCTCGTTGATGCCACTTTTGATCGGCCAGCAGATGTTGCTGCGTGAGCGGCGCTCGCCCCGGCCCCGCTGATCCCCCCATTCCATGTGTGCCTGACGATGCAGCACCCTCAGCTGGGAACCCCGACTCTCAGAGGATGCTCTCTGGAAGATGAAGGCATTTCTGAGATGGATGAGCATCCTTGTCGGTAGATTTTCAAGGCAAAAAGAGGCCACTGTGATAATAACTCACTTAACCTATAATTTGAGTCCTAAAGCATCTTTCAGTGATTTCTGCATGTGTTCATTGACTTGTAAATGGAGGCATCTGCTCTCTCAAGTGAATGCTGTAGTGTCAGAGAACTTACCAATTTTTTTTACTTACCTAATTCCATTGACTACATATTCCCGTACCTTAGGAGTCTCTTCTTAGGAACACTGACTATATTTGTATAGCAAATGTAATACAAATAAAGGTAAAGATTCTGTGTTAAAAACATGGGCTAAATTAGGGGAATTTTCTTTTTAGGTTACTGATTATATTGATGATTGCCATGTTTAACAAGAGTACTCTTCGTGCTGTGCAGCAATTTTTACAATGAAATTGTACTCTCATCATTGAGCTGACATGAAAGAGCAGGGAAGTTGCTGGCAGGCATATCTGGGTTAGGCTGCAGTAACATCATTAGAAGCTCCTAAAGTAGGATTACATAAATGGGACCCTATCTCCTTGGGTTAAATATAGTTTTGTAGTTTAATCTAATATGTGGCTGCCATGAAGTCTGTGTTGACTGGCAACAGTAGTCTTATTTGTCCACCTTTTCAGTGCTATACCTAAAACGAGACAATGAAAACATAAGATTCCATCTTTAATGGAATTCATTGTGAGTTTATTGCTGTTATTTAGGGTGGGGTGGGTTTTTTAAAAATTAAAATATTAATTAACAAGTCAAACTGGAATAAACTTGAAATATGTACATCACAATTTTCACTGATCTATTGTATCTTAATCAAGTCATGGAAAGAATTACTGACCTTTCCTGATTTAGGAAATAATCTTGAAGGTGTTTCTGCAAAAGTATAGATGATGTTAGTTGTAAAAATCTATAAAATAAAATACATAATTTTGCATTATGTCACAATCACAAAGAGAGTGAAGGAAATATATTCATTTATAGGAATAAGTAGATTCCCTTGGCCTTTTTCTTTGAACTGCTAGATTTACATTGAAATTGGAAGTTCATTACATAGTTTATAGAAGCAGTGTTCCTTAGTGAGATGTGGAATATTATTTTTATTTTATATTACTGCTCTATATTTCTACCATTATTTATAAGTACAATTTTCTAGGGACATTATTCTCACTTCTGGTTTCCATTCAAAAGGTTGAAAAAAACCAAACAAAAATAAACCCACAAATGTCCTTTTTCTAACAATAGAGTTCAGGTAGATTTTAAACATCTTTATCAATTTCTTTGTAGGAGCTTACCTTAACCTGCAGTCAAAAATGACATTTTTTCATATAGTTGGCAGGATGCATATTTGTGTGTGTTTATTTAGATGAACCTGTATATGTTACTGGTTATACATAGCAGTCACAGAGATAGAAAAGTTTCTTGCCAGTGCCTTGATTTAACATTTAGATCTCAAAAAGCCTTTTGTTGGCACTGTGAGGTTCATTCTGCTGTTGGGGCTCTGAGCAGCCTGGTTTAGTGGAAAGTGTCCCTGCCCATGGCAAGGGGTGGGAATGATCTTTGTGGTCCCTTCCAACCCAAACCAGTCTATGATTCTAATCAGGACTGAGTTTTGCAGTGCTCAACTCTTCAACTTCTCTCTGTTACACCACGAGCTGTGTTAGTGTAGCCTTGCATTTTCTCTGTGAGTGTGTGGGGGCACACCAGAGGTAAAGTTCTGTTCTGGTCCAAATATGATGTCAGTGCCACGTCTGCTGGAGGTGCACATGCACACCTAGAACAGACCATGGTTTGAAATGAATGAAAGCCCTAGCTGAAGACATGACCAGCATAATTCATATTCATAACTGCTGTTGAAATTTTTTTCTCAGATAAACCTGTACAAGTCTGATAAGGTCATGCTGCATCCACCAAGTACAGTCCAATTATAAGTTCAAGTCATAGAAGTAAATTTGTTTCTAAAAAAACAAATCTGTGGGTAGCTGGGAATCTCAGTCCTTCTTTTAATTCACTGCTGCAAGGAAATTCCCCGTGTTTTATATGTTATTGCATCCTAAACAGAGTGTTTACATTAATAAGTTAGTGAGGACGTAAAATAATTAATTTCACACTCTTCATTTACTAATGAAAAGGGAATTATTTATTGGCCTTAAGTCTTTATTTTAAAGACTAGGAGCTATGGAAATCATATATGGTTATGTGGAATAAACCAAATTCTCACAGGAGTATTTCCTTTAGAAACACCTCACTGTTTTTATGACAGTCTTCTAAAGAGGGAAATAAAATTGTTATGTCATGCATTAGAAATGTAAAAAGCAAGGGCGATGTTTTTGGTGTACCTCTGGGGTTTTCTGGTAGAAGGAAGCTGATATATCTTGGAACAATAGTAAGAAAATATGCCTTTCTGCTGCATAACAATGAGAATTTAGTTCTTGACACCAAGCACACCCTGATATAAGGTATTTTCAGGAGAATCTTCCTAAATCCAGTATCCAAGATCAGTACTGGAGAAAAGGGGGTGTTTCTTTAAAACTTGCAGGAGACAAATATACCCGTTATTGCAATACATTCTGTTTCCACTGGCTTTAAACTTCTTTTTTAATCTTCAGCTGTAAGGCAAAAAAAAAAAAAAAAACCGGAAAAATGGAAAGGTTTTCTTTTCAAATAACTTTTTTCACAAACACTTTTTATTTAAAAATATTTCCTTATTTTTCCTTTATTTGAATTATTTTGCCAGGCACAGAGCAGCATTTGGGAAGAACTTCTAGTTAAACAGTAGATTTTAAACAACCTAGGCTTTTTGTTAGCTTCCCACAAAAACTTCTCAGATTGCATATGAAAATACAGCTGATACTTCCTTTGCTTCCTTTGAATTTTGGTTCTTTTGAACAAGGACTACCCTGTACTATTAATTCTAGCTTTGTTGTCAAGGCAATAAATGTGATAATGCATCCAGTATGTTCTAGCATGTGTTAAAAGTATAGTAGACATGTGACATATGCTTTAACAAGATGTGGCTTTGCTAGTTTGAGTCTGTCTCTCCTTGAGCTTTTTATCTGTACCAGCTTAGGTTGGGTTTTTTTCATCTGGACAAGACTTACAGTATTTTCACAGCTGTGTTTTTGATCCCTAGATAAAGACAGTATGTTTATGTGACAAGCAGTAATGTTTTCAGCTAGGTTCTCCTTGTATTTCTGGAATATCAAGTAATAAGAATTGTTAATGCTGTAAGTAAATTACTTTGTCCAGATTAACTTCGAAACTGATTGCTTTTCAATTCACACAGTAATTGATGCTCTTAGTATATTTGGGTGTATGTTTAATACTTTGATAGATGCTCTAGATATAAGTACCGTAATAACTAAATTATTGCCAAACAATTTTTATTTTGGAGTAGGCAAATGAACACAAATTGCCCTCTATAGTCTGGGAGGAATGTCTTGCTATCAAGATATTTTGCAGGTGTTATTATAAAAATACCTTCTATCAGAAGTCAATTTATCTAATTTGCATTTGAAATTTTTTAGAGTGCAGTATTTGCCTGAAATGTGATGCTTGGATTAGTAATAGGGTTGCAAAGTCACAAGTTTCATATTTAAGTTAGAAAATGTGGGCAGAAGCTGTAAGAGAGTGGTTTGTATAACCAGCAGCCAATGAACAGCTGTATTCCTGTCTGGAATTTCTCAGGCAGAAGAATGTGCAGATGAACTGCATTGAATTGCTATTGCATGCCCTAGGTGGTTACTAAATGCATCAGATTTACTGTTCATGGGCAGTAATTTCTGTTTCTTAGAAGTCTTGGCTTGCTCACTGGGCATCATGTACATATAGAGGTTCAGTCCAGATTTTTTTTATATTATTGGCTAGTATGCAAATTCTTTCTCAGCAGGAAAAGTGAAAATATTCAGGTAAAATCCAGGTCACTGCTGCCTTGCACTGTGTTTTGTGTTTCTAGTTCCAATGGTTCTTGCTGTGAGACAGACCTTCCCTGATGCTTTGTACTGACTGTTTCATATGTGTGTCTTGCTCTTGGTGGTATAATTAGAGTTCCAGTGGATTGAAGCACTTATTAGCAACATTTTTTTAGTGTGAAATAAGTTTTATATAATATTTATCTGTCTCAAGATCACTGGAATTGAAATAACACGTGTATATCTGTATCTCTAAGCTTATTTCTAAGAAGGCTATTCAAAAGATCTCAGAGTGTTACTCCATCTTATTTTCTGTCTTCACGTTATGTAATATTGGTAAACAAACTGGGTCAGTGGGCATGCTTGGATTGTTGCTTGAATATCAATTTGTCTTCCCTTCACTTAAAACTGAGATGGATATTTGCTAAAATTCTCAGATCATGGTGACTTCATCAGGCCGGATAGAAGGAAAAGAACAGCAATTTTACAGCATGGACTAGACTTTAGATTTGTCTAAAAGTGTGAGTGACAAAAAGAGCAGCAACAAAAATGTGTAATGGGCTTAGAATTTTATGTGTTACTTTTTTAGCGTGCTGTCATCATTCTCTAGCTTCCAACACATTTTTGCTGAACTACTGACTGAAAGGTTTGCACCAGTGCAGTGTTTCTTCATCATCATTCTGAATTCCTTCTTTCCTCTGCCATGGTTCAGAAGGACAAAAAACCAAGTTAGTTTTTGAGACACAACTTGTCTTTTTCTGGCCTATCCTACTTAGCCCTATCATCTGTCAATTTCTGTCCTTATTATATCTTATCAAGTCATACCACTGCTTTTTCAAATGTCCTGTTGGTTTTCTTTTACATTATTCTGTAAAGGTCTTGCAGGTGCTGGAAAATCCAACGTTATGTGCAGAACACTGACAAAGGAGGGCAATGAAGATGGTGAAGGACCTTGAAGGGAAAACGTGTGAGGAGGGACTGAGGTCACTTGGTCTGTTCAGCCTGGAGAAGGGGACTCTGAGGGGAGACCTCACTGCAGTTACAGCTTCCTTGGGATGGGAAGAGGAGGGGCAGGTGCAGGTCTGTTCTCTCAGGTAACAGTGACAGGACTCAAAAAACCAGCGTGAAGCTGAGCTGAGAGAGGTTTGGGGTTTTATATTGGGAAAAGGTTCTTCACCCAGAGGGTGGTTGGGCACTGGAACAGCTCCCCAGGGCAGTGGTCACAGCACCAGCCTGACAGAGTTCAGGAAGCATTTGGAAAACGCTCTCAGGCACCTGATGTGACACTTGGGGTGTCCCATGCAGGGCCAGGAGTTCGACTCAATGATCCTGATGGGTCCCTCCCAACCCAGTCTAGTCTATGTTTCTATGATAATATCGTCTAGTGCCCAGATAAATAACATTGTTCCTCTTTCTTTATTCTCTCCCCTTTCTAGAAATCTCTGTAGTTTTTATAGTAACTGATAACAGTGGGAATTCTTGGAACGGTCTGTCCACTTTAGATGATTTAAAAATCCATTTGCCAAATGCTTCCGTTTACTGCAAATGTAAAGGGTTGAGGATACAGGTGTTAGCAGTGTTTTGGAACAGAGGGGGTAAGTTAAAAGGTCTTAATTTCTTCCTTCAAACAAAAATGATGAGTAGAAAGCACCATATGTTAGGTAGGAACTTACTGTAAAATCAGAATAATGTCAAAATTGGTACTTGGGTCTGTTTGCAACAAATTGTAAAGTACAATTCATTGCATTTCGTATAATTTTTGACTAATTTTATACTTTCAGCTAGATCACTATGGGTATTTATAAATATGGAAAAAATGACCACATCTATTTGACTATGTGTTTTTAAATTAAAAAAAAACCTGTATGGGCTGTAGGACATTAAATTGTCATTAGATGTTTAGTAGGCAGAAGCAGATGAAAAAGCTTTAAGTGGGCTACTGATACAGTTTAGGCCTTAATTTTATAAAAGTTTTGGAAACCAACACTGTGACTGAAAGATCAGGTTTTCCTACTCCCCTGCCATACCCAGCTTATTTTTCTCTGCCAAACTCTCCCTTGTGCTGGCTCCAGCATTTTACAGATTATGAGAAGAATTGGCTCAGCGAGAAAGCAATAAATGTTAAAGAGAAGGGAAAATGCCTCACTTTTAGCTTGAATTTGTCCTCTCTTTTGGTTTACCACAGCTGTGCTGGCTCAAGGTAGGGGCAGAATTATTTCTTTTTAAGGTTGACATTGGCTTAAAATGTCCATGAAACTATAGCCTTAATTGCAGCTAATTGCAAGGGAATAAGCACCTGTCACTGTGCGTCCTTCTGGGGATTACCTCTGATATTGCTGACCANATAAAAAATGTCATACCAAGATCTTTTCTTCAGGTACATGCCTTAGTAGTCTTACATCCATTCCTCTGCCCTTTTGTGGTGTTCATGACCACTTTCCACAAGAACAACAGGGAGATAAGTGGCCTAATCTCTTATGTTCCACCGCAGAGCAGCCTTTGCTAAGTTTAATATTTTTCCCTGCCTCTGTGCTGCCCTCTGCACAGCTGTGACAGTGTGTGACAGCGTGTGCTGCTGCAGAGATGGGTGGCAGGGCTGGCACTGCCTGGCTGCAGCCACAGCATCGGGTCATACCCACATGGCCATCAGTAGGTTCCCCTCTCATGAGGCCCTAGGGAAAGGCTGTATTCACAGACACATGGAATTACCCAGACCTAAAGGTGAAATTCCTAAAATGTCTGCATAGTAACTTCCTCTCTGGAAGGGTCTGAGTTTGTGTGTCCTTAGCTTAGGTGTTGGATTTTTCCAAGTTAATAGAGACTTCATTGCTGAACTAGTCACTGTTCACCTGCCTTTAACTCAATCTGTGTCACCAAAGGGAACCAAATCAGTAAGTGCTTTGTACTAATATATCCTGGCAAATTGGTTGCCTCTAAGAAATGCAATTACTGCATTTTTGCTTGTAAATACTATCAGAGATAGAGAGAGTAGAGGCCTTTTCTGTGTCTGTAGAAGTCTTTTGTTCAAATCACAGCTAACCATAGAACTACCATTAAAAATATTACAGGATGCCAGTTTTCTATTGAAACTAGGTCACTTTGTATAAAATAATTAAAGATTTATTGGTCCTTAGGGAAGGACCTAGATCTCTAGACTAATGTTTGGGGCTCTCAGTGGAGAAAAATGAATCAGACATTTGCTGGGAAAGCATTGCATTCATTATAATTGTGTGAAGGGCTGTTAAAACATGGTCTTTCAATTGCACCTAAAGATTAAAAAACTGACATCTGCTTTATTTTTTAAGAAAAGGCCATGGGGATCTGAACCACAAAAGGGGATTTAGAGCTGTATTAAGTGGAGATGCCTGCTGTAGGAAATCTTAGTCACAGAAATACAGCTTATTGCCTGTTTTCTGCTGAGGTTTGTATAGAGAGGAAAAAGTGGACTTTCCAACTTATTGTAGGAGCAGAGGAAGAGCCAGCATATTCTGGATGTTTTGTGATGCTGCAATTGCCAAACCCTCTGCAGATGTACTCTGAAATCATTAATTGAAATGTAACACAATCACCATTATCACATGGTGCTCCTTCCAGCAGTTCAGTGTGCTGCCACCTCAAATATTCACTATAACCTTTCCAGTAGAAGCCATGTCTATTTTTTATTTTTTTTTTCTTCTCAGTAACAGCTTCTGGACAGTATTGGAAACCATTACTGTTTATTTCTGAAATCTGCTTAAATGACATTAACTTGAATGCTGGGAGTACTGATGACCTAAGATGTTTACTTACTTTTGACTGATCTTAATTCACTGGGCAATTGCTGTTGTCCAGAAAAATTGCATTTGTTACCTGGTGTGAAACAAGCCAATAATTACACGCTTGAGAGAGACAGTCACTATTTATTTCAGAGTTTCAGAAGCCTGGGTGCTCAGTGGTATTCCACAGGTCAAGCACACTATGAAAACCTTTTACTATTTATACATTTTAGCAAACAAAGGCATTAATGTTCATTGGCTGCAAGTTGCGTAGTTCTGTTGTTAGTTCCTATTCTATCTTCTGTTGGTTAATGATTCTCTCACTTCTCATGCTAACTAGTCCACGTGCTCAGTCTTTCCCTTCTTTTGGGCCAGGGGTTTCTTGGTGCAGTGGTCTGTGAGTCGGTGGTCAGGATCTGCCCCAGCCAGAATTACCTTTTACCCGGCTGGAGCTGATTCAGCACAGTTTCTGAGCTGTCTTTATTAGTCTCTTCCTTTTCTTGGGAGTTCTGCCAAATGTCCTTGCAGCCTGTAAATTCTGCATTCTTTGTGTCCACTATCAGTGTCCACTATCTTTCTTCCCAGGCTTTGTTAACCTCCTGCTAGGTCTGAGGTCATCAAAACATGTCAAGCCCTAGACCTTATCAAGGCAATTCTACTCTCAAGTAATTTGTCTTTCTAACACCTGGACATCACTTTGAGCTTACTTGGTAGCTGCTCTCTGTTTCACGGATTAAATCTTCCCTCTTGTTGACTAGGCTGGAAAGTATGCTAGGATCAAACATCAAAGAACATCCTTTCTTAGGAAAAATTTTACATATTCCACATTTTACAGTACTGGAATAGCAGAGCCATAATTAAAACAAAACATCGTAAGTTGTATCAAAAACCAGTGAAAAGTTTAATGGAAGCTTCTTCATCAAGTGCTCCTCATTCATTCAATCATTAATTTGAAGTGTTTCATATTAACCATATTTAAAAAGACAGTCTGCTAAGTGACAGCAGTTGGTGATAGTTCTCAACTGCAGCAGAACCTCAGAAAGTAAAACAAAGCAGCTTAACACTGTCTTTAAGAGAGGTCTTGGTTCTATAATACATTGTAAAGTTTTCTTTCTATCTTTCTTTCTGAACAGTAAAGCAATTAATTTATTTGCTTTTTGGTACCTAATTTCAAATTAATGGAGGTACCTATGTACATCAGTATCAAATACTTTCTCTGTGTGCATGGAAGTCTTTATTTTAGGATTGTTTTGGAGTTTAGTTTTTTTTCCCTCTAGCTGGGAACATCTCACATTTTTACCTGCAAAGCTAGTTGCCCCAGTTGAGTAACTGATTCTAGTTAGCTTTCTGAAATGGAGAAAAACCAGTAAATGTAGTTCTTTGCAGGTCTCCAGAAAAATGACACTAAAATATGTTCTCTGTGCATAAAAATGTAGCATTTTCTGGTATTGTAGCACTCCTCTCCTTTGAAGCACTGTACTTACTACAGTTTTATCCTCCTGTAATAATTCTGTCAAGGTTTTTCTTTTCTGCAAATATTATAAACTCACTGGACTGATGGGGAGGGCAGACAAGATGACCGAATTTTCATTTTCAATTGTGTGTACGAGGTCAGCTCTTCCAAGTGGGTTTGTATACTGAAAGAACATTACGTTTTTATTTTTGTTTTTTAATTTCTGTTATTTCAAGTGGAGCAATTTCATTATCACTGGTCAGAAATCCTGGTTGTACTCCAAACTGTGGTGCTGTTGATATAACAGAAGGAGGGGTTGCCATCCAGGGGGACTTGGACAAGCACGAGAGCCTCAAGTACAAGTGCAAGGTGTTGCACCTGAGATGGGGCAATCCCAGTCGTTAGTACAGACTGCCAAAAGAACCCATTGGGAGCATCCTGCAGAGAAGCCTTGGGAACTGTGATGTAGGAAAAGCTGGATATGAACCAGCTGAGTGCGTTTCCAGCCCAGAAATATCAGTTGTGTCCTGGGCTGCAGCAGGAGAGGAGCAGTCAGGGCAGGGGATTCTGGCCCCCGGCTCTGCCCTCGTGAGACCCCACTGGGGTGCTGTGTCCAGCTCTGGGGCCTCCGGCACAAGAAGGATGTTGCCCTCTTGGAGTGGGTCCAGAGGAGGCCGGGAAGATGCTCAGAGGGCTGCTCTGCACCTCTGCTGTGCAGACAGGCTGAGAGAAATGGGGTTTCTAAGCCTGGGAAAGAGAAGGCTCCAGGGAGACCTTACAGCACCTTGCAGTACCCAAAGGGGGCTTATAAAGAAGGGGAGGAGGGACTTTTTACATGGGTGGATAGTGATAGGACAAGGGGGAATGGTTTTAAACTAAAAGAAGATTTAAATTAAATGTTAGGAAGAAATTCTTCACTGTGAGGGTGGTGAGACACTGGCATAGGTTGTTGTGAGAAATTGTGGATGTTCAAGGTCAGGTTGAAGAGGATCATGTGCAGCCTGATCCCTGCCCATGAGAGGGTGGTTGAAACTAGATGATCTTTAAGTCCCTTCCAAGCCAAGCTGTTCTGTGATTCTATGATTTTATGATTTTACAGAGTAGGCAGATTTAAGAAGAAATATCAGTTGTGTATGGAACTGTAGATGGTAAGTGTTTATAGTCACCAAGTATGCTAAGGATGACGCTGACATTAAACTTTGTCTTTTGCCATAAGGAGGAAGACTGCAAACAGACTCCTAAATAACTTTTCTTGTAGAATAAGAATTGTTACTTCTTAATTTGAATTTCAAAAATACTTTGATTTATGCTGTGTCATGATAATGTGGTATCATTACATAGTTTTCCCCATCTATGATGTAATACAAAATTAAATTGTATTATTTAATGACCGTTAGAATAATTCTTCTCTTCCACATTAGAATATTTCTCATCCTTCCTCCTCCTGAATAGACCTTCCCGTAGGCAGATAGTGTGGAGAGAAGTGGTAGGTAGAAGTGATGTTGTGATACCATTTTCTTCTAGGCTGGTGCAGGCAGCTGCCCCCACAGTCCATTGGAAAGCAAGGCAGGACTTGCAAGTTAATGCCTGTAGCTGGGAATGCCATACAGAGTCAGGGCATCCCTGCCACATCCTTAAAGCCTGCTTTTATTTCTCACCCTTAGAAATCCCTTTACCTTTTTCTGTATTTCCTACAATCCCTAGCAAACGAGCACATCCAGCTATGCACGGCTCCCCTGGTACTTTGTGTTGTCAGGAAGGCAAAATCTGTTCTGTTTCTGTCAATGTACCACAGCAAAGAAGTCTTTCTCAAGGATGATAAATGACAGATTTTTAATACTTTTTGACACAAATGCATTAATACTGTTGCTGAAGGAATGAAAATAATTATTTTTAATTTTGTTAGATGAAATCACATTATCGTGTAGCAGGATTTGATTTAGATGGGAAAGATTATATCATGCTACTTCTTATACTAATTATTTATCTGTTTGGGACACTGTTATTTTGATTTGAAGCATTTGCCAAAATGTAGGGTCTTGGCTGTGGGTTGTGAGTATATAGTTATTTGTCCCATAGTAAATTTCACTCTCCTTCTACACCTGAATTAATGCAGGAGAGAGTATCTTCTGCTGTGATGATGGCAGAGTAATAAGCTCTCAGATTTTACAGATAGATACATAGAATAGCATTTTTTTACATTGCTGGAGAACTCTTGTGAATAGTTGGAACTTGTGAATAGAACTTGTGAATAGTTAGAACTTGTGAATAGTTAGAACTTGTGAATAGTTGGAACACCGATGTATACTATAATTTATAGTATCCACGACAATAAGGAAGAAAAAAAAAATGAGGATGCCTTGTGTTCTGTGGTTTACTGGAGTTTGAAGGACAGTTTGTGCAAATACATCAATTTTGTGACAATGACACATTTTAGGTAAGTAGTGTAGCCCTTCTATTTCATAACAAAAATTTCTAGTGATTTTAGAAGTTGGTTTTGTAAGGCAAATGAAATATCTTCTTCATTTTTTTTCACGAAAATAAATAAATATACATTCAGATTTTTTAAGCCATTTCATACAAGGAGTAATTGTTTTAAACTAAAAGAGGGTAGACTCAGACTAGATATAAGGAATTTATTAATTTTTTACAATTAGGGTGGTAAAACAGTGCAACAGGGTGCCCACAGGGGTGGTAGATGCCCCATCACTGGAAAAATTCAAGGCCAAGTTGGAGGAGGCTCTGAGCAACCTGTTCTAGTTGAGGATGTCCCTGCTCATTGCAGGGGGTTGGACTGGATGACCTTTAAAGGTCCCTTTTAACCCAAACTGTTCTCTGTGATGCACAGTGTTAGTCCATCCTGCACCTAACAGCAGATAGCAATAACCAAAATAAAAGGAGGAAAACAGTATTTTGTTCATCTGCATTATCTTCTCCTAGTATTTTTAAGTTTCCCAATTAACTGCCCAATGTCTTTACATCTGTTAGATCTTTTCACACCTCCTCAGTTTGTGAAGAAACAAAATGCCTCCTGAGATAAAACTTGAGTCAGATATTCCATTTAATTCTTAGATGAACTCTGTTGTAGATGCTTTTGCATAATGCCCTTGGGTCTTGTAGTATCTGTTCTGTTTCTCTTGAGTTGTGTAACAGGAAAGTTTGTCCCAGATAGGGAATGATTCCAGGCATATTTACTTCTTCTAGGGTTGGATTGGATTTGTGTTCTTCAAAACACTATTTTTTAAAAAATAACTTTGCTATTCTTGAAAAGCACAGAGCAGCTTTCCAACATGGTTCTGGTGTGTCTCATACTCAGTCAAAAGGTAGTAATCCCAAGTGGTTCAGTGTTCGTGTCAGTCACTGAGTGCTCTGAGATGCAGCACGGTTTCGGTTCCTGTCCATGGTTCTCACCAAGAAAGAAACACACTATTCCACAAATGAATGAAATGCAATTCGCTCTTCTGCCAGAAAGTGCTCATTTCTTGTTTTAAAGTTAAATCAAATCAAAGCAAAGCATCAGTTCCAAATATTTTTTTCTCCAAGTACATACATATCCTAATAATTCAGATAACTTCCCAACCTGATCATCGGACCAAAATCACAGTGTTTTGTTGACTAATTCTAAGATAGTCACCTCGTAGATGGACAGGCAGATCTAAAGTTGATATTTTCTAGAAATGCAGAAGGCTGCTCTTCCTTAAATAGTGCTTCAGATGAAATGAAGTGTAGCTGTTTAAAAATAGCAAAACCCAACTGCTCTGAATTTCCTCTGCCATGTTGTACAATGACACTTTGTGCAATAAACTCTCATAGAAGTCAATAGCAAAGTTTTTAATGTTCTTAATGGAGCCAGGAAGTTAATAAAATTGTTCAAAGCAGGATTTGTATACTGTCCAAAGGTAGCAGTGTAACCAGGATAGAAAATACGGTCTTCACTAGTCTCTTCCTCCTAGCTGGATTATGTCTGTCTGTAAGAAAATTTTAAATTAAAATAAGAAGCACTGTGAATCAAGTTTTTGGTTTTTAAATATCCTTTCCTGTAGGAATTCAGTTACTCTAATTTCCAATACAATTTTAAGGAGCAAAGGACTGTTTTTTACTTCTCTTTGGTACTTCTTAGCTTAGGAAGCATTTATTTTTCTTTTTAAAGGATACATTTGATGAGAAGAAAATCACTTTACAGAAATGCTTTATTGTAATTCTGCTTTTAAAACATATTACCATTTAAGTGTTTCATTTTTTGCAGTCAAGGTATTTCTCAGGAGTACTTACCTTTTTATTCCTCCTGCACTTTAAAAGCATTAGAATGGATTATGTCCAATTGAAATAGCAATAAAGGCTTTTGGGTGTGGCATTCTGTAGTGAATTCTGCATCTCAGCTGCATGCTGCTGTTCAAGAATGACCTGCCAGAAAAGTGTGTGGTGTTTCGGTAGTAATGAAGTATTGATAGTTTTACACCACTCATCTCAGTTGATTTTTGGGAGGGTTAGGACAGGCTGGAGGGATGTGACATTGGTGATGCCAAGGCCAGTGAAGTGCACCTAGAAATACCAGACTAGAGAGCTGCTGATGCCTCACCTTGCCTGAGAGAATTGCTGTTTCCACTATACATAATAGCTTTCATTTCTTTGGACAGAGGATGCCTGATGATAACCCAGGATGCTTCTCAGGATTTCATCAGATTAATTCACACTTACGGGAAGCTTAGGGAGCCTTCCTGGTTGTGCTATCGTTTGTGAACTGTTCGATTACGCAGGCAAATTGAAAGAAAACTTGGCAAGAGTGAAGCTGGAACAACACTACTGACAATAATTATCTCCACCATAAATCATCAGTAATGTAAAAATTCAGCTTATCAATTGTATGAATTTGCTGCTGTTGTTAGGAAAGCCCACTGATCTTCAAACATTTGGAAACTTCAAATTTTTTCTTGTTTTTTTTTTTAAGTCTCCTGTTTGCTTATAATGTAAGTGTCCAGTACCAGAACAGGGTTTTTTTTCCAGAGCTGAGAATACTCTCCAGATCTTCACAGGTTTTAAGAAGGAGTTAGAGAACCTTTATACTCACTAACATTTAGATATATTTTCTGGAGGTTTCTCAGGAAGACCTAATATAATGAGAAGTAATATGTTTAAGACATTGGAAAATAACTAAGAAAATACTACACTCAGTCAAGCAAAGTAAAGTTGTCAGAAGACACTAGAAACCTAGTTAACTTACTTAGAGACTTTGTTATTTAGGATTTTGTTACTTATCCATCTCTACCAAAAGAGGTAATTTACATAAATTACCTCTTGCATAAAACAATCATAACATAGGTTTTTATTAACAGCAGCCTTAACCTGACAACTCTATGTGTAGATGGTTACAGGAAGATAGGAATAAATCTGCACAGCCTGTGAAAAGGGGTAATAATTAGACAAGGTATTCTAATATATTTAATAGAACTCCCTTTCACATCTTGCAGTAAGTGAAAAATTGGTCACGCTGCAAATACAAGTGTATTATACACTATCAGGATCAGTAATGCAAAAACGTAATTGAAAATTAGCTTCTGGTGTAAAGTGGAGCTTCTGAAGAGCTGTGAGATGAATGCGTGCCAGACACTGCAGGAGGTCTTAAATGTGTGACTTGATTCTTATGGTGCTATTATGAAATAAAAAGAACTCACCATGTCAGGGGGCAGCCTGCCAGTGAAAAAGCAGACTGAAAATTATCTCATTAACCAAATTCACCAGCACCTGTTCTGGCACTTTTGGAGCAATTTTTAAAGCAAAGTATTAACCTGACTGGTTGGTTATTGTGGTTTCTTTGCCTTCAGGCTACCCATCTTCCCAGTTAGGAAAACCCTTATGTTCACAACAGCTGTCTGTCTTCCCTGCTCAGCAAATCAAAAAATGTTCTGCCTAAACCCTTTTTTTCATCAAAAGGATTCCAGTTAGAAGTACTGTGGAGATCCAAGAAACCAAGTCCATCTTGAATTGCGGAAATGCTGGTTGTTCAGTTGGTAAAATCCTTGGCAATAAATAATCTCTCAAGGTGTGGGGTCAATCTCCTTAAGCTTTTTGTTAGTTTGAAACACTCTGCTTTTTTGTTGTTTCTGTAGAAGTCCATTCTATATAATGTTTTCTGCACCAAGGGAATTGGTTTTTTTGCACATTTTTTCTTTTTTAATAAAGAGAGTTGGTTTTTTTGATGTGTTTTTTTTTTTTGCTTCTGGTCTTTCTTTTCAGGGCTGGCAACTAGTTAGGGAGAGCAGGAGGTACAAATGTGGGAAATAGGGAAAGGGGAAATAGATGAAATAAATTATTTTGGGGAAAAAATTTCAGGTTTTGTTACGGGCCTCTAATAAAAAGATGTTATTGTGTATTCTTAAATGCTACCACTTTAAAAGTCCTATAGGAACTTAATATTTGGGGTCGAGATAAGTGCATTTGTGCTCCAGTGTAGTTCAAAGATTTATGGGCTTTTTATGTGGAAGGCTAGGTTTGTGATTTATGTTTGCAGTGTATGAAGGGTAAGTGATCAAAGTATCAGTTATGTTTTTCTCTAGAGTACTTGTGACCTGATTATCCTTCAGTCATGCAATTCTGGTGCTTTAAATTGAACATCCTACACCTGCAGCATAACTGCAGATAGTAATTTGAACTCTTGAAAATGAGGTGTTTATTCCTCTTGTTTTGGGGATGATTTATTTGCCTAAAACTCCTTTGAAGATGGAAGATTTTGATTCCTTGCCTTGCTACTTAGCACTGTTATGACTATTTTATATCCTCTCTATAGCCTTGTGGGGAATACTGCAGTCTCCTGACTCTTTCTACAGCCAGCTGAATTACTGGTTTGCAACTTAAGCAAAGAGAGCAGCTTTAGTTTTTTTTTTGTTTGTTTGTTTGGTTTTTTTTTTTTTTTTATTCTGCTGGACATGAGGATGAAAGCTTAATATAGTGTTGTGGATCTGAATGAAACCAGTAACTTAAATATACTGTAGGGAATGTATGCTGGTGCATTAAAGTTTCCTGGATACCACTAGTAGCTGCAAATACTAGCAGGGAGTCTGCTGGCTCTCACAGGACTGTACAGGAGGACTTTGCCCTTTCTCTCTTTTCTAAATGGTAGATACCTTCACACCCTTTCCTGCTCTCTCTCATGCTATCCTCCTTGACTTTAGCTATTTCACCAGTCCCACATTTTCTTCCAAGCACCACTGCAGATTCAGGAGTCTTTTACACAGCGGGAGATACAAGTCCTGTAAATCAATATATCCAAAACTTAAACGGCAACGTAGCAGAGATGCTGTATCTCTATCGCTTTATGGTCTATTTAATGGTGATGCAAGTTGTGCATGAAGATTGGGGACTTCTGTTTTTTAAAAAGTGCAATTCTGCAAGCAAAAGTATTAGCAAAGATGATATTGAAGAAGCAGCTAAATTTTTATGAAAAAGTGATGTGATCTATTGATACGTCAGCAGGTGTGGAGTTGAAAATACAAGTAGTTCGTTTTTTCACCGGTAGCCCGTAATCCTCCTCTGTAAAGAAAATGAAATCTTTGTAATTAATTGTTAAAAATTAGAGAGAATGGAATGGAATAAGCCTCAGACATGCTCTGAGTTATGGACTTTTTTGCTATGAAAATGGCTTGAGAGTTAAGAATCTTCTTCTGTCTTTTTGACAGTGAGTTATACTACTTCATCCCAATGTATGCCTTAGGATTTTCCTTTGGTCCCAAAGACAGAATTTATAGTCATTGCGTGAGTTTGTTCATAATGTGAAAAAGTAGCTGGAAATAAAATATGTTGGTATCTTCAGACAAAAGAACCTCAACATGCCAACTTCTGATACAGATTCTAAGTACCTTTACACTCTTGCATAGTGTTTACTGTGAAGTTTAATGGATATTAAGAGAGAAAAGTTGAGGCAAATAAGAAATTCATGCCTTACCTCAACAAGCAAAAGTAAGGCTTTCATAATAAGATTAGTAACAGTTGTTGATGATGAGATTTAAAGGGATTGTCCTAGTTTGTTCTTTCACAGACTACTTGTGTAATCTTGGGGTGGTTTTAAACTCTTTCTTTTTCTCAGTTCCCTGTTCAGAGGATTCCTCATAGAAAATATAAGCAATGCCTTTTTGGTTTTGTTTTGTTTTGCTTTGTTTTGTTGAACCTTTCAGGAAAAAGATATATGTATATATTTAAAAAACTAAACACCAAATAACTTTTCACAGCTTTTCTCTCTTCTAGTGAAGTTTCAAGGTGTTAGGGCTTAGGATTTCAATAGAAATAGAGTGAGAGAAGCTGTGAGACAGTGTGATTTATATAAAAACTTGTATTTTTGGGTGATGTGATTTATGGTAATTTTGCTGATTCTAATTATTGAGGTATGTGAATTGTTACTCGCCTCACTGTGTTAATATTTTTCCCCCATCAGCTCTGGCAATATGAGTTTTAAACTGTTCTTAATTTTTCAGAAAATTGAACAGCCCTGATAAATGTCATGGAGTAAGAAAAATCGTGCCATACCTTAGCTAAGAATTTTCTTAAGCCTTCACTAAGAAGTAGTTCCAGTGATCTTCAGAAAAAGGCGTCAAGGTATGAGTGGAAAAAACAAGGTGTATCAAACAGGACTTTTTATTCCTACAGCTTTAAGAAATCTGCTGTATAAATTACTGTCAAACTGCTTTTGCTTTTCCCTTTCCCTTTTGTGGTTTTTTTCTATGCATTTCAACATGACAACTTGACATGATAATACAAAGATTGTAACTAGTCTTTAAGTAGTTATTTCATCCCTCCTCTTCACAAAGAGTGCTTTAATGTCCATTTTTTTTTTTTTTATAACTAGAAATAAATTTGTTCTCTATTCTTATCCAGTGAAAAAACTGTATAAAGAGTTTTCTTGGAAACAGAATGAAACTGACAGCACAGTCTTTTTCAAGTGGTACTTCTAAGAGAAAATCATTAAAACTTCACTTGGTAAAACTCATATTTGTAAGAGATGTTCTAAAACAAAACTCATAAATGGTCTTCTAATCTCTCTGTCATCCAATAACTTATCTTATTAAAATAATTAGATTTGTGGAAAATAAGACATAAATTAAAGTGAGGTTTTTGGGTTTTTGTTTTGACTTTTTTTTCCTTTAGTAAAACACTGAATGTTCACATCTGAACCAGTGGAATACTGGAAGCCTGCTCTTGCAGTACTGGCTGTAATGCACAGATCCTTGGTCTCAGATAACCTGCTCTCGGATAATGACCAGAGCCATAATGTTTCAGAGAAAGAATCAGAAACCTTAGGTAAAATCTCATTGTAATCTTGAGCTGACCCATTTTTATATGTTTTTGTAATAATTAAAGACAAGTTGTACTGTGTAATAATGAATTTTATCTTAGCTCAACATGTGGTGTATCCTGAGCATTGGTAAGCTGAGTCTGGGGCAAGAAAGAATTAAAGGCAGGACAAGAATATGAGACACTTCCCACTTACTCTTCCACTCTCCAGCTCTTGCAGCTCGGTGGTTTTGTGTACTGAATGCAGTTTATTTGTCTTTAGGAATGATCACCAGATCGTTCTTCTGCAGAATGTGTTCATTCTCCCTCTCAAACCATATATGTTTCTAGAGCAACAGGTCCTTTTAATTATTTTCATTACATTACTGCCTGTTCCTTGAAAAGCCACCTCCCTTGTTTTTTTTTCTAAGTCTACACCCTACTATACTTTTTTCCTAGAAAAGAATGCCCTGTTGATTCTTGAACACCTATATGAATATCCTCCAAACTGCTTCTCTTCTGAGCTGAAGAGCTCTACACAAATTTTTCTTGCATGGGAGCTCTTCCATAATTTTGCCGTGTTTTTCCTCATTTGCTTTGTTCTTATGTTTATCCCAAGGTATCTGCTATTGGATTAGTACCCAGTTAGTGTCAGAAAAAGTATGTTACACTAGATGATCTTGGTCTGAGCCACTATGGTTATGCTTCAGTTCTTCAACAGCCTGTGCTCTTGTCTGCCACTGCATATTGCATAAACAATACAGATGTTGAATCAGTGAGTAATTTAGAAAAATATGCACAGAAGAAGAAAGTCTGGTTCTCCCACCTACAGTAAAGTTTACCAAGGTCTATATTTAGCAAGAATTCTTCAGGTGTTCACTGCATGCTGATGTTTGGGCCAACAGTTTGATTGAGCAGACTGTTACTTGGATATTACACAGATTTTGGTCGATTTTTTAAGACATAGTATCCTAAATTGAATTCTTCTGACTTGATAGAAAAATTCTAGAGGATCTTTCTTGTGTGATGAGTCTTAGTGAATGTTGGTAATTTCTTTCTACTCTTTCTGTCTTCATGTAAATGGCAGGAATGCAGTAAGACTTTTGGCAAGTTATACACAGACAACAAAGATCTGCAAGCTGTTCATATCTGATAAAAAGATGTAAGATTACCTTTGTATTGGTTTTTTATTTTATTCCTGTTGCATATCTTTCCAGCTTATATCTTTGTAGTGAGGATGCAATTTTAGTTTGGCCGGGGCTGGTGGAAGGAAGGGAATCCCTTGGCCTCCATGTACTTTGCATTCTGAAGCACTTCCAAACCTTTTTTTATTGTTTGGTATGTTTGGGTTTTTTTTGTGGGTGTTTATTTTTTGATAGGTATTGAAGATCCTATAATGTCTCTTTTGCATTTATTAGCATTACTGCGGAAGTGAGAAAATTTCCTTAAGTTCACGGCTCTTAGGCTTTATTGTGTGACCTCTGATTTTTACGATCTCATAATGAACTTTTCTCTCTTGAAATTAATTTCCTTCTTACAATTTGAAAACTAATTTGACATAGAGCTTCAGGTGAGAAAGCTGCCTTAAGTGGTATTATAGTTATGAAAAAACAATTCTGTGTACCATTTGTTAAAATCTATTGCATATTTTTAAAAAAATACAATATAGTCTATACATTTAGTCTGAAAATTCAGCTGTGTGATTTGACTGTCATACTTGCTGTTTTGACAGCACTATTCTTTAAATGCCTACAATTTGTTGACAACTGAATATCGGCATTCATGTGATAGAATTTACATCATTTTAGTCATGCCCTGATATTTCAAATGGCAGTGTCTGGAATTTCATTCAATATTCCAGATTATTTTAAAATCTGATTTTGGATTTCTTGAGATTATTGGTTTAAAAGGCTATTCTTGTTTGTGTTAGAAATACAGTGGCAAGTGAGAGAAAATAAAGGAATTGGATGCCTGTAACACAGTTGGTACCAATGTGTGATAATCTTGCAGATAAAAGTTGTGGGCATTTTATTTTTTATGTATCTATTCTTACACATTATTAACCTTTTTGGCCAGGGCAAAATGATTTTGACTGCGGCAATCTTTGTAGAGGTGGTACAGGTTTCTGCCATTTTCTCCACATAAGAAAGAGGCAGAGCTTGATTGCTTACCTATTTCTTTTTGTCTCAGCAGTTTAGAGACTAAGGAAGACCAAAGTGTTGCCAACATTATTTGCAGTATTTGTCCAGCTTCTCTATATCTGTTATTTTAATATCCAAATGCAGACATTTCATTGACCAAAATCATAGCTTTGAGCAGTGAGGAAGCAATAATGTCAGTAATAAGTACTACTCACATTTCTTTTGCATGTAGTAGATCCTTGTTGAACACAAGATCAGGAGCTTAACTTCTGTACTGTTTCTTGTAAAAATAGCTCTAAAGACTGAATTAATTACCTGGTTCTTTTCAGTTGGGTGTCTGATTCCCAAGTGTGTCTCTAAATCCCCCTTTCTCCCTCATGTATATTAATAGAGAAACATGTTCTTTGATTAGCAATTATTACAATATGGGTTTCCTTAACAAAGATCAGTTCATCCAGGCAGAAGTGCAGTGTGGTCAAAAGATACTCTTGTAAAACAGAGGAATATATAATAAAAGATGAAAAAGAAATCAATGTGGTGACCTGACTGATACACCGCAGTCAAGCTGCGTCATAAAATGTGCAAAAATTGTTTGGAATTCAGTGTTTCCTTCTAATACCAGTAAATAATACTGATATATAGGTAGCATAGAAAGTGCAAAGCTGGTGTTAATTTTCTTTGTCAATCATGAACAAAGCAGGTAAAGTACAAAATCAGTTTCTTAATGGATTTTTTTTCTTGTTTTTATTTTTTATCATGATAAAAATGCATGACCAATGAAAGTACCAACATTTTTCAAGTCCTTAAGCCACTTATAAAATGCACTTTATAAAGGCAGTTCTGTGAAGCAAATGTGCTACTTCTCAACATGTCAGGTCAGTCCTGGGTGCTAAAGGATTTGGTTTTGGAAAGTCTTGGGTTTTACCAAGGCTTTTGTAGTGAACAGGAGTTTGTGTTCTGTGTTTTGCTGTATCAAAGCTACTGTGGTTGGACTGTAGAAATTTGCAGTTAGTTGAACAAACACAGCATCTAAATATTCTTTTTAACCAGTGGAATTTTGCCGTTTCCAGAGCAATGCCAGTTAAATCTGAGCTCTGTGTGTGTGTGGTTTTTTTTTTGTTTGTTTTCTTTTCTTCTCAGAAGTTATGCTGCTGACAAGCTTGAATAATTATAGAGGAGTCAGTAGAATACTGATCAATTATTTATTGTTTAATGAACTGATACTTACAGAGCAGATTGTCTTGTCCTTGAACACATAACGAAAAATCACTGCTGATGCTTGTGTCAATAGGCTCACCATAGTTTAAGATTTGAGGTGATAAGGCAGATGCTTTTTTGAGTTGAACTACATATTGAGATGAAATAAACTTGTAGCAGTTGTTTCAGTGGGGTGCTTATCTCCTCCTCATTGCTCGGTGCCCATGTATGCCCAACTATTAAATGTTCATGAGCTCTGCTGTCTGTGCTAATCTGCAAGGGTTTAGAATAACATCTCTCAAGTGGCTGCACTGGAGCTGGATTTCTTTTTTCTTCTTCATTTGTATTTGATTTTTTTCTACTCAGATGAACGATGTGACAGCTAGTTCTGACCCATCTGCCCTAAGACCTATGACAAAGTAGTGTTTTTTCAGCCATAAAGCTGCAGAAATGTTATAACATTTGGTTTCGTTAAAATGTTTATGGTGTATTTCAGAAGTGCGTGAAAAGTGATAGTTGTTCACTAGCTAGGTGTTTACTCAAATGGTATTATTTGTCTTCTCATTTCCCCTACCCTTTGACCCAATCAGCAAATTAAAATGAAAGGATAACATGATCAAGTATAATGATGAAAAAAGGTCAGTGAAACAAAGTGATCTGTGTTTGGTCTGTGGGTGTTACCTTAGGCTAGGTTGCAGTAACTTCAGGTCCAGTTTCCAGTAGATTAATAAGGAATACAGGAAGGCAAATATAGGCTGTGTTAGTCGTCTTGGAGGATACACTGTAGAGGGTCTGCAGGATGCATCCTTGGAGGCTTTCAAGACTGAATAAAGCCCTGAACAATCTGGTTGGACCTCAGAGCTGCCCCCTGAGCAGGAGGTTGAAATAGAGAACTCATGAGGTCCTGACAAGCTGTGCTGTCATCTTACCCTGTCACCTGGATAACCAGGAATTCTGTCCAACAGCACTGCACACTGTTAACCCTCATGGCCATCCAAGCATGCAAACACTGGTAATACCAAAAAGAATAAAAATAATCTGATTTTTAACTATCAAGCTGGTTCTGTAATAGCAAATTCGACTTTTCCTTCCTACCCAGACCCTCACACTGAAAAAATCAGTTGACCTAGACCTAGTTCATTCAGATGGAGCCTATACAGAAATATAGGAATCCAGCACTTGCCCCAGGAGCGTTCTTCTTGATCTGCCCACTGCAGCTCTCTTGGTCTGGTAGGACTGGTGGTATTCAAACCAAATTACTAACATGAGGTTAACAACTCTGACATAATGTTCCCTGCATTGTTAAATTCGGTAGAAAAACTGTATTTTTTGTGCATATTCCTGTGAAGAGCAATGGCTTAAGAATAAAAAGTACATTTGATTCAAAGTCAGTATTGTCAACAATTTGGTTTCATTTAGTAGCTTCCCACTACAAGTATTCAACACCAACCTGCCTGACACCAGCGGTGAACTTTGAGGTGATCACCTGTCAGATTAGGAATGCTCAGCCTTGCCAAAGACTTCCCGTAAAACAAAAATGCAATAGTCCTAACACCTGTTGGTGTCTTGTATCAGAGCAAGGTGTACTGTCAGAAAAACTAGAATTAAAAATGTGAAGGGAAAAAGAAAGACAAATATCCCACCCACGTAACTGGTTACTCAGTGGTTCCTTAAAAATGTGCCAGCATATGTAGGCAAATCTATTTGCATGTGTTTTGTGTGTCATGAACAGCTGTTTTCAGAAGGTATTGAGTTAACAAGTCTTTGGCATTCTTGCTTTGCTCATGCTGTTTTCATCTTGATTGGCAGCTCATCAAAATATAAATAAGTAGTTCTCAATTGTTCTGGAGTTCTGTCATTTATATGTTAATAGAATTCAAAAAAGCATATGCAAGGATAGGAAAACAGTGGATTTTCTGCCTCATTCAACAATCACTTCAGGGGGTAAATTTAAATCTGATTTAAAGTTTAGTTCTGTAGGTGTGAGGTACATGATGACATTTTCTTTTTATTTCTTGATGAATCAATCAGAAATTATTAAAAACAGTTTAATGGAAAAACAAGGATTTTTAGTTGGTCGGGCTGTTTGGCTTTTGAGACATTCTTAACATTTTGAACTCAATGAATACTTCTAGATTACTTGTTTTAGAAAAGCAAGATTTTGTCTCTTGTTTAAGATGTGCAAGCCCAGGTGATTAAAGATATCTGGTCATAAACTAAACTGTTAAAACCACTGAGGAGACAATGTGTAGTTTTGGAATTTGGTACCCTGGCTGATTTCTCCCCTTAAAAAGAGAGAAGCCCTACTCTGCAGTGCTGTGTTTAAATCATGCACAAAAAGTACTGCAAGTATGGTGATAAGGCCAGTGGAGTGAACATTAGATCATGGCCCTTTTGGAACGCCTTGAGAGTCCTCTAAACAATCAAATTATCTTAGCCTGGCATTTAAGTGACCCTTAAATTAGTGGAGAGGCATTTGAGAAATACTTTTACAGAACTGACATGCCATGCAGAAATAAATTTATGTATCCATACTGCTTTCCCCCACACTCCCCCCTGAAAAAATCTGTGAAGGAATAAAAAATGGATTTGGACATTACTTGGTTCATTGTTCTTAGCAGTAGGATGGATAGATAAAGCACCACTATATATTTGTTCAACTTGGTCTTAATTGCCTGCCTGATGGAGATGGCTACTTAGAAAGATTTAATAGGTCTTTTTAGGCTGCTTCTTTCTAGGTTATCTCTCTCGGGTTAGCCAGTCTTATTGGGGTCCCCCTCTCCCTCACAGTATCAGTCTCATCTTACTCCTTTATCATCTGCTTCCCAGTGAACCCAGTGAGGATTTTATTAATTTTTCTCTTGGTTACAACCTTTTACAGATACAAAGACTCTTAACACTTCTCTCTCTTCTTTTATTCAAGGTTAACAATCCCAATTATTTTCAGCCATGCCTTTTAGGCTGCTTCTTGTGGCCTCTATCTAGATGCCTTAAATGGCCTATTTCTGCACAAAATTGGATGCAGTACTTTAGACTGAAGGTAATGAAGGGAATCACCACACATGTGAGGTTTATTCTTGAAAGATGGAAACCCAGTTCCCCAGTAGTGAGCCCTGGGGAGCACCAGTGGTGACTGGCCCCAGCGGGATGTGGCTGCATTCACCACCACCCTCTGGGCCCGGACAGCTGTTCCAGTGCACCCATCCACGCCATCAGCAGCCAGTTTCTCCCGTGGAATGCTGTGGGAGACAGTGTCAAACACTTCTCTGAAGTCTAGGGAAACTGATGCATGGCTTCATTTCAGCTTTCTTTAAAGGGAATTCCAACTTGGTCTCTTACACCCTAGTGGCAGTCTGTCACGAATGGATTTTGTTTTAAGTTCAGCTCCTGTCTTTGCCCAGGCCTATGGCAGCAGGCAGGAGGTATATTGAAGTGACCAGCACCCCAAAAATCCACTCTATCCACAAGTTATTTAATAATAGCTGATTCAGTCTATTATGAAATGAATTATTTATTAATAGACAGGAAAACTAACANGGCACACATTGAGATCCTTTCACTCAATCCCTGGGGAAGTAACCGCGAAGCTGCGTCCAAGCCTCGGGGAGAAGTCTCCAACATTTTCGGGATGTAAGAGGCTTCTGCCTTAGTGATAACTCGTGTATCTTTTATAGTTGTAAAACGGTGTCTCTCAAGTCAGAAATACCTCTTATCTCTCCCCCATCGGCTCGCCAGACTAAGATGTTAATTCTTAGCTAGGTGTACATCACCTTTGGCGTCAGAGATAACTGCTGATGGGCCTTTCCACCCATAGTTATCTCTTTATCCACCAGCTATTGGGATACACAGAGCCAGGGGGCAGGGAGATGTCCTGCCACACAGTCGGGCGAGAAATGGGCAAGCTGGTGTTAGGACTAATGAAAAACGTGTTTAATGCCTTTGCTGGATGTGTTTTTTGGCCTACAGTTAGGCCCCTGAATTAGGCCCCTGAATTCTCTAAGGAATGCTCTGCTGTGTGTGATGCTGTGGGCAGTGGTGGTGATTTCTGGCCTGGGGAGGGCTCTGAGGTGGCTCCCTGCGCTGGGAGCTGCCGTGGACACGGGGCTGAGGCTCAGGATGTTTGCCCAGAGTGTGCCCTGCAGTTGACATTCACCGAGAGGCGCCAACGGTCCAACAAAGCCAGCCAGCTGCTGTGCTTAATACAGTTATCATCTGTGCTGTGGATTGGACTTTAATTAAATTTCTTAATTAGGCCAAAATCCAATAAATCTAGAAATAGTAATTAGCAGGAGCCAGCTGTTTTATAACTTGTTATCCTGCTTTTGTAGTGTAGACAAGATCTGACTTGAATAAAAGTTGTTCTATCTGCTCATGCTTGTTGTAAAAAAAAAAAATTACTTGCTCATGTTGTTTTAATCCTTGCCTCATTTTGGAGACCATTAATAATTTTTAAAAAGTCTATAAATATAGTATGTTTTGTAAAGATATATTTGGTGCTATATTAGAATATTATGTACCAACTTTTAACCTGGATTTTTGTTGATTTACACACATTACTGATTCATCAAGAATCTTTTTATATCTTAGAAATCTATGGTGCTCATTGTGAATAAAGACCTCAGTTCAAAATGTTCAATCATCAATTGACTCAATTTCAGCAATTTATTAATGGGATTATGTAAATACTACTCAGAAAGTTTTCAATAAATCTTTTTTGAACAAGAATAATTGGAGATATTCTTCAGGTTTAATGCAATCCTAAAGAGCAGTTTAAGGGTGCATCCATTTTATTTCATGCCTCCAGCCTGTGGAATTAGAGCAGATGGCATTAAAATTTCCAAATATAGTTACAAAGTTTTATGAAGCTTAAAGTAAAAAGTAGTTTATGCATAGGAGAATCTAGCTCTGTGTGTAAATCATTCTCCTCCCTCTCCAAACATGGTGATGACTTGCTTGTATCTGTACTAAGTCATATTTTATAATCAACAAATCCAAATGGGAAGGGGTAATTTATCATATTGCAATACAGCAGGCAGAGGATCTTGTGGAATAAAGTGATAATTAACTTTCTGTAACCCTCCGGGTGAAGTAGTACCAGTAAGTATCAATTATCTTATAGGTTAATTTTATTTTTTCCTAAATGGTACCGCTTGGCTTGATGTTTAAAAATTGATGATAATTAGATGGCTATGCCACACATATCACATCCAATAAAAAATATTCAAGTTACTTTTTAAAATTTTAAAAATAATTTCTCTTTTGTGATAAGTATTGAGTGGTCTGAAATTAATTAGGTTTGAACTCATCAAATCTGAAATACCGAGACATTTCATGCTTAGCAATATTTTAGTATAAAGTTTAATTGAATCTTGTTTGTTTTACAGCAGCTGCTGTGCTTTCAGCAAACAAATTGTGTTAGTTAAAGAGTATTGTGAGGAATCCCACAAGGATTTAAAAAAGCTTCTAGGTGAACATTGGCTGTGTGATAGAATAAATGCAGTGCAGTTTTGCTTAAAGTGATATATTTGGAAATGAAGAACTTTAATGTCTGTTGGATTTTAAATCATAATGGATGTGTGCAACCTAGTGAACAGCTTCTTTAGAAGCCTTTGGGCTGTGCTGAAACAAGAAGAATGAACCCAACAACGTGACCTTTAGATGGTAGGCA